>JAGWEN010000109.1:0-269925 GCA_018703685.1 Orius laevigatus
GGGCGGTTTTTATTGGTCCGGGGTAAAACATTTTGGTTGATCACTTGCTTCCGATGGATCAAGGTAGCTGCGTAAAAAAAAGGTTTGTATAAGTCACTAAGGCTTAAGGGGGCCAAGGACACAGTCGAGAAAACAAGAGGACAGGTGTAAATACGCTCACACGCGGACAAATAAGCGCCACACCCTTCGCTCTGGTGAAAACATTCGTGGGAACAGGAACTGTTGTGTGGGCTCTAGGTAGGATGTTGGTGCGGGGGTGGCGTCTTTAAGTATGTGTATGTAGTGAGATCAGAGAACAGAGACCGTCTAGGGTCAGGTGAACACACGAGAGACCACCTGCTGTAGAATTAGGTCTTTAAACACCTCGTGAGGTGATGCCACGTGTTGTAATCGGACTTGTTAATAGCAATGCCAAACGCGGGCTAGGCGGACGTCGAGGGGCCGAGAGAGCCGTGGATTAATATAGTCTTCTGTCAGGAGGAGTGCACGGGGATTTATCATGAAGGCCCTCTCCGAACATTACTGCACGGTCCGATGAAGGGGGAGAGTGCGAGGGTGGATTCAGCACCACAAACGACGTAAATCACAAAACTTTAAAGGAAGGTTGTAACACCAAGTCCAAACCTCTTCTTTTTTTTACACTTTCCACCATCTCGTGCTATATCCACTCACTATGTTGTTAAGGAAAGATGTTTTAAGATTCTTTGAAGGCTTTTTCCGTGCACACGTTTTTTGTTCAGACACGAGTAATTGTATTTTGCGATTTCACGTTTTGTTCATACAAAATAGACTCGTTTTATTTATCATTTTAACGCGTGACAGAGTAATTCCAGGAAGCGTTGTATACCAATTTGCCTCACAAGTATGTGGCCCTGTTTGGAGAAAACATTCAGTAAAAACATGAACAATTACACCTAAACTTAAAAAATTGATGGTAGTGGTGGTTAGGTGCGTGATTTTACGTGTGTTTTGAATGATTTGTTACGCCCAACAAGCATTTTTGCCTGCGACGCGTGTCACTGTTTGTAGATCGTTGTTGGTAGAGACACATTCATTGGGATGTAAGAGGACGCTCTTTTCAGCAGGATTTGATCCATCTGTTTTGTCATGCGGGATAAAGATCACTGTCAGCAGGATTTGGACCGTTTTTGACAAGATAGACCCGTTTTCAGACTAAATTTTCGTTGACTATTGTTGTGTTTTCGACAAGAAATAGATCCTTCTTCTGCACGCCAGGTTTTGGACTATTTTTGTGACAAGAGAGGAAAGGAGCCCTTTTCAGCTACTGACTTTTGTGTGTGTGGTGTCTGTTTTTGTTTTGTTTTGGACGCAAGGAAACGACCCTTTATAGCTATGAGTGTTTTGGACCGCGCTAACATGACAATCAATGAGACTTTTTAGACATTTTTACTCGTTGTGACACAAGAAAAGTCGCACGTTTAGACGTGTTTTTGTTTGTGTCTACACTTTTGAGCAAGGGGAAGGACACTTTTCAGCCAGATTTGTTGAGCGTTGGTTTTTTGATAAGTAGACCGCTGTCAAGCCGACATGTTGACACTGTTGACAAGAAACGACCCTTTGGGCAGCCGAGAGTATGAACCTTTGTTTTTGGACAAGATAGAAAGACTCTTTAGTTAGCCACCGGGGCGACTCAATTTTGTGACCCTGACCTGACGCTAAATTAAAGTGAATTTCAGGGACATTTTTTACTCTCTTTTGCACAGAGAAAGAGTAACTTTTTTGACGTTTTTTCACGACACTTTTGACAAGGAAAATAAGACCCTTTGTCAGCACCGAGATTTTGAGCCGTTTTGAGTAAGACAGAGACCTTGGTGAAACCTAGGTTGGTTGGCTGATCTATTTTGACAAGAAAAGACCCTTCTCAGCCGAATGTTGAGCGCTTTTTGTTTGACAAGAAAAGGACCCTTTCACCAGATTGTTTGACACGTATTTGACAGGAAAAGACCCTTACAGCCTAATTTTTTGATGAACCTGTTTTTGACCAATACACAGCACAGAAAAAGAAAGAAAACAGAGTAAAGACCCACCTGTGATAGCACAGGATTGTTGACCTCCTTCTTGACACTCAGAGGACGTTGTTCAGAAAGTTTTGTTTGTTTTACCACTTTTAACAAGAGATAGGATGTCACTTTTTAGATAGTTTCTTTTTGACACTTGTTTTGATCAGAAAAGACCACTTTTGCAGCCTAATTTTAGGATCTGGTTTGAAAGAAAAGAGCCCTGTTTTCAACAGATTTAAACCCCTTTTGTTGTTGTGCAAAAAACAAAGTAGAGAGACCTCTGTTTCAGACAGTTTTGTGAAGCAAGATGAAAATGCTACTCGATTGTGTGTTGCAGTTGTGAGCCTTGTTGAACAAGGAAGTCACGCTTTATGAGGGACAGTTTTGGACAAGGCGAAATGAAGACGCCACCATATTGATCTGGTGTGGAACTCTTGTGTTGATAAGAGAAAAAGAGACCGCCTTTCTCAGCCACAGATTTTTACGCGCTTGTTTGAAAAGGAAAAGGACACCTACCACATCCCTGCATCCTGGGGACCCTCACCCTGAGCCGTCCGCGGCTTACATAGCACTATCTCTCACCGCACTCGTTGTGACCATTCAGTCACCTCGCACCCACCCTCTGGAAGAATCCTCCACCCCGCTCACCACGTGTCTCATTAACTCTATCATTCCTCCCCACCATTTCACTAAACAAAAAATCGACGGTTTTTGAAGATATGCACAAAAATTGGTTAAACGACTGTTTTTCAAGTTCCAAATCATGTGAGAAGTCTATAAAAATTATTTGAAGGTTCTTTTTCCTCAAACTCGCTAGGTGTTCTATTAAAAGGTTTATGGACAATTTGGCCGAATGTAGGTGGGGACAGTTTAGTTGTTTTATTGCGGTCAGACTTCCTTGTCACTTCCGGTCGCTTCTTCCCTACGGAAATCGAACCCTCCCTCGGACCTTCCCCACCTTCACCCCAAGCACACAGACACGCATCACACGGGATTTGATTTAGCACTACAACAGACGGTCATCACGCACTCATTCAAGACAGCTCTGTCACTCGATGTGATAAATCGTCTTTCTATTTGCAGTTTTCCCAAGACGCCCCCTCTTCCACCCAATCACCGTCACTTCATTATATCATTTAACTGATATTTGACAGCTTTTCGCTGTTTTTCCTTATTCAATAATTTCATAAACTTTTTTTGCACATCTTGTTTCATCGTCTAAGAAATAATTATCACGTCATATAATTTAGTGGCTTTCTACCTTTTGACTTTTTATGTTTTTTACCATCCAGTAGCATTTAGGCTATAAATAAAAATGAAGAACGTGAAAGAATGCTCGAGAATTTTTTTTAAACCGAAGGTTAAAGGTGCTATCCGGGTACTGGTGATCTTAATACTTGAATAAAAAAATTTAAAAACTTTTATTTTATTAATGAGATCTATTGTGAAAGGGTCCGTTTTAGTATTAAAGTGGAAAACATTTAAGCCTCTTGTTATTAGTGTTGCGGAGTTTGAGGGGTGGAGATCGAACAACTTTGGGTACAAGCAATGACATAGCCTAAACACTTAACGTTCATCCTTTGGTCGTAACCCCTCTTTCTAAGCGAATCATTCCACTCGAACTGGGCCGACTTTCCCCCTTAAGGGTGGGTGAAGGAATGCTAAAGAATACCCAAAACTTTTTTTACGATAAAATCTGTAATATGTTTATCTTCTTTATTAAAGGATCGATGTTGGATGGAAAAATATCATTTTCTGTTAACTTTCTGGTAGATGTATCGCCAATTGGTTGATTGATGTGGCAACACTGCTATAACCCAAAGTTGGGCTTTTGACAGTGTTGCCATTTTGGGCGATTTATCGCAATTTGGGATACTTTTTGTGGTCTAATCTGGCAGCCCTGCAATCCCTTTGCAGTCCCCAGCAAGTTTTTGGGCTTATAACAGTGTTGCCAGTTTGGGTCCTAATCTGGCAACCCGGCAAACCAAATTTTTCAGTTTTGGAGGTTCCTCCTACATTGCCAAACCAGACCAAACCGGACCAAACCGGACCGAATCGGACCAAACCGGACCAAACCGGATCAAACCGGACCAAACCGGACCAAACCGGGCCAAACCGGACCAAACCGGACCAAACCGGACCAGACCGGACCAGACCGGACCAGACCGGACCAAACCAGACCGGACCAGACCGGACCAGACCGGACCAAACCAGACCAAACCAGACCAAACCAGACCAAACTGTTGTAGTCGAGGAACTCGTAGGCCTTCTAGTAAAGGGGAGGACTCTCAGGTACTTGAGAATCCGGGTCTAGTTAGCTACGTGGGTACGTGAAAGACTCCCATTGTGAAGGTCCCGGGTTCGACCTAACGAGGCCCTGTATCTGACGTACTACGTATATTATATTGGCGCACGAGGAGGGATACTCGACGTTTAGCAGCTATTGCACCAGCAGATATTGCCGTCACGGTCCGGAGGGGGCACTATTGACTGGCAGCCATTGCCCAGTACCCGACTGTAGTCAATCGATGTACCTTGGGAAAAAATGAGGGCGAGATGGTGTTGCATCCGAGAACCGTAGCCTTCTATAAAGGAGGACTCTCAGGTACTTGAGAATCCGGGTCAGTAGCTACGTGGGAGCTGATAGACTCCCATTGTGAAGGCCCGGCTTCGATCCTACCGCACTGGCCATGTATTTTTTCCTGAGGTACTACGTTTATTATACAAACCAGACCGAACCAGACCGAACCAGACCGAACCAGACCGAACCAGACCGAACCAGACCGAACCAGACCGAACCAGACCGAACCATACCGAACCATACCGAACCATACCGAACCAGACCGAACCAGACAAAACCAGACCAAACCAGACCAAACCAGACCAAACCAGACCAAACCACACCAAACCAGACCGAACCACACCAAACCAGACCAAACCCAACCAAACCAGACCAAACCAGACAAAACCAGGCCAGACCGTTTAGTCTTGTATGGTCATGATCAGAGGTTATTGCTTTTTGGGCTGGAAAGTTTGAATTCGAGATCGTAACTTTCTAAAAGAAAAATTTGTAAGTGACAAAAAAGTGATAGCCAGGCTCTGGAGTAGAAAACAAAATATTATAATTTACAGGGGGAACAATCGAAAGTGTAGGGAAGCATGAATAAAAGATGTAATGGCTACCGCTGAAGAATGGGAGTGTTTGTGCTTTTGGTAAGTGTATAAAAGACTAAGCGAGGTCGGAGTATTAAATTGAGCCGGGGGCAGACAAATGTTGCGTTTCGTCTGTTAGCGAGATTGTGTTTATGTGTGGGTGTGTTTGTGTGAATGTGCGTTTAGCCGGGTAAACAAGGGAGGCAATATCAATAGAAGGGTTGTCAGTGTCATTCCGGCCCTTGTAACATACTGTAAGGGTTGGAGCTTCAACAAGTCTAACCGCCGCCGAACTGTGTGCTCTTGACTCAACATTAATCACCGACCACTTTCATTATTTTCTTCCCTTCAGTTTGTAAAATCCCCCTTCTGCTTTCCCTTTTTTTTTCTTTCGGCCGATTTGGAAGAGAACCATGACTGTCAACAAATGTCGTCTTTTCATAAAATTTGCGTAAGAATGTGACACGGATGCTTTTATTCTCGGGTGAGGGAGACATCACAACGGAGTTTAAAGAGGGAGGAAGGGCTTTTTACATTAAAATAGCCTTTCAAAGAGTTCGCTCGCCCTGAAACTTGACAGAAAACACTGTCGAGAGTAATTAAAAGGCTTTCAACTGGAGCGACTCCAAAAGTGAAATACGGAAATCAAACCTCCAAGCTCATATTTTAAAATATCACCAAATCCAAGGAAGAATCATCTTTTAAGATTTCAAAGAAAACAGGTCCGTTTGGTGGAAGTGGAATCCCCAAAACGTATTGTACGTATAGGTGGTTTTCCTCCGAAATTTCCAGCAGAAGGCCATAACTTCCTGAGGCCCTACCCTGTATTTGGTGAAAATTTGGTGATTATCGGTGGTTTTCAACCGAAATCTACATTTTTAGGCGGAACACTGCCACGTTCCTAGCGCTAACCTACTAAAGTCCTATTCTGTAAGTTAAAAAGGAGGCTGATGTAATGGTTAAACTGAATTCATCTTTGAGGTTTTGATGGATGGGACGACTCAGTTGCAAATATGTCTTTAACTCAAATGACGAATCAATTAATATTAATGGGTTTGAGGGTCGTCATTCCTTTTGAACTCGCATAACGAATGTGTTGGTAATATCGGACGTCTAAGGGAAATTAATTAATATTTGTATGGATAAAATAGTGGTCGGGGCGTGAGATGTTTACCGCAGACAACAATCACTTAAAAGATGTACATAAGAAGATGGTGGGACGGCGCCGTCTGCTCAAAGAGTGAAGGATTATAGTCGATGCAATGTCATCTATTTTAAAAGGTCGACAAGAGGCCGATTAGTAAGCGCCTGGCCTCAACCACTGTCAACTCGGACATCAATAACTGATGATGAATTCGTGAACGAGGGCGGGGATCCTCTTCATTATCCAGGCCTCAGGGGTTTCCCCTCGTTAAAACAAAAACGAAAATTAAAAAGAAAAATCTTAAAAATCCTTAACAATTAGTTCGCTTTAAGCCGGCATTAAAGCGTTTCCCATAAATTAGCACTTGTAGGTTTTTAATCCTGCAATAAGGAATGGATAAGGGGGTCCCGGAAGACGGATCGCTCCTGTAATTTGGGGTCGGAGACTTCAATTAAAAGAAGGGCCAAAGATGGGGGGGAGTGTTTACAGCATCGGTGTCCTTTAACGACCACCCCGAATGTCTTAAAGAGGGTAAAAAACAGCCCTTCCGAAGCGCCCCCGCACCTTACCCGTTCCCCTTAATTGTACCAATCTCTCCTCCGTTTCACTCTCAAATCTGTATTCTAAATGAGTTAAAGCGCCGCACCCTATTTCAAGGCCTCCGTTGAATTTCTAACCCTTGTCGTTTGTCTTTAGCATTTCCCATTTTCTTCTTCTAATTGCACTCGAGTTTTACAAGAGAGAGACATTAATTTTCTTAATTTTTTCGTGTCTGCTTTAACAGTTACAGAAAACCCATCTTGTCAGGGTAATCCAAGT
The DNA here is from genome assembly GCA_018703685.1 of Orius laevigatus. Lineage (NCBI taxonomy): Eukaryota > Metazoa > Arthropoda > Insecta > Hemiptera > Anthocoridae > Orius > Orius laevigatus. Next base: position 7,138 of record JAGWEN010000109.1, read on the forward strand.
GAACCCAAATTTCAGAGCTGGTCCCATGAACACCATAAGTGCTAATCATTCACCTCACGAATCGTCTAAGAGCTAATCAAGTTGTCATATTTGTCCGATAATCGCAATTTGATGTTTTGATTGAAGAGGCGTTCCTGGCTAGCCCATCTACCTGCAGTACTTTCCACCGAAATATTTGCCTCTTTCTGTGTATATAGTGGTAAGGCGAGTGCGCAGGGGGTAAGATTTGGTAGGAGCAAGATTGCGCCCTGTTTTGGGGGTGAAATGGTTGGGACGTTTCCCCCTTGAATAGACTGATTTGGATTAAAATGTTATGAAAATGAGAAAAAGAGAATCGTCCCAACTATTTTAACCCCCAAAAAAGTCATTACGCGCTCTTACTTTCCACCTATACCCTACGAGGTTTGGCTGTAGTGTATGTTAACCGTGGAATAGGGTATGAGCCATATAAGATTTGAAGTTATGGGGGTACGTCACGTGGTATTAGGGGTTCAACAGGTTTTTAAGGTTGCTATCGTGTAATGAGGTATGGTGGTTATAGACTGTAGACATGTTTATGTATTGAGTCCAGCGGGATCGCTTCCGGGTTCCATGTGATCCGCTGAAACCACTGCCCCCAACCGGTAATTAGGGATACAGTAATGGGAAGAGTTTATTTGGAGGTATGGGGATATATTGGGAAAATAAGTGAAGGAGTGATTGGGGCTTGGGGGTATCTGGGGTTATGGCTGGCTAGTGTAGTTAATAGGGGAGAGAGTAGATAGGTCATGTGGCCTTTGGGGGGAATCCTGGAGTAATTAGGGGTTTTTGGGGAGCTATTAAGAATCAGTTATTGGCGTTAGGTGGGGGTATTGGAAAGTCTAATGTGGTTAATTATGAAGGGAGTGATTGGGTGGTTTGGGGGCTACTCGGTGAAAATGGGGAGGGATATAGTTATGAAGATCAAAAGAGTAGTTAAGAAGTTTGGGGGAACAATGACTAGTGGAGGAGGCCCTCTAAGTGGGTTACTTTGAGCTGGTTTCAGTAATGGTAAATATGATACCTTTTATTGTATCCCCCCAAATAATTGCTTAGGAAAAGAGGGGGTCTCGCGACAAAAAGTTGAAACTTGGGCCTTCAGTGCTCTAGCGACCCCTCTACTTGAGTCAACCTAATGAAAATGCATTGGCACATTTTGGGATATTTTTTGTAAAGAATAATTCATATGGGCCAACGTCCTTAAGCAAAAGAAAGAGTCTCTCGAAACTTCTAAACAAGAAAAGGTGTTTATTTGCTTAAAACAGCAGTAGGTATAATTCCAAAAATAACTAACATTCCTCGGTACCTAATGTACGTATGATTGCTTTGAACTTATTTTCAATCTTTTTCTTTACACACTTCAATAAATAACTCTTTCTTTTACTTTTCTATTAAAGAAAAAAAGCCAATCTAGTACATAATGATAACCTTGGCGTGATGAGTTTGGATTTTGATCATTTATGAAAAAAATGAAGCTAAACAGAAATAATTAACGGGGGAAAAGGTGGACACGTAATAAAAGAGAATAAGACTGCATTCCTCGCCTTTTATGGCAAAATTAGATGACCCCGAAGAACACAAGAGCTTTATAATATTTTTTTAAAAATTTAATTATTTTTAAACAGAAAGTTGACCGGTCGTTCGCTTTGGGGGGTCGCGAAGAGATTGAAGTGTCGGCCAGATGAAAACTTCATTGCATACATAAGTAACCTATCCATCCAAGGTACCGTAGTGAATTAAAGGTTTGTCATTAAAACCGCTCATGGGGTCACGGCGGACTTTGACATATTGAAGACATCACCGCGAATCGCCTCGAGAATTTTAAAACGTGGGGGCCCAGGTCAGAGGTTAATAATAAGAGAAAAAACGTTTGTTTAATGAAACATTTAAAATTTTTCGCACAGGGAGGCGCTTTGTACAAACTTGGAAAAGCTTTAACTCCCTCGCGTGTTCTTCTAAAGACTTAGGTTGAGTTTGCGTTAAGTAAACTTTGTTTAGGCCCCTGTAAAATATTAATAAAACCGCCAAGGCACTGTCTGTAAGAATGGGAAGGGGAGGATTAGCAGTGAAGGAGGAATTATGAACGACAAACTATTTATTAAAAACTCTCAGGGATACAGGGGAGAGGAAAGAAATTACTTACCGGATAAAGAGATATTACACCGGTGTTAAAAAATATTTAATAACGAATTTTTTTTCCTTAAATCTTTTGATCGGTCTTGAATTTTTTCAATTTATTACAAAACGTAATTTTTCAAGGGAAATATTCCGGCAAACTTCCTTAATATAAGAGGTATCCTTAATTTAAAAACCTCTTCTAGTTTGAAATCCAGAAGTGTAAATCATTATGTCATCAAGCATTCAGATATATCAGTAAACGTATAACCAATCATTGCGTTTTCTCAGCTCCCTTCAGATATATCAACTTGAAATTTTTAGGGCTCTTTATTGTCATTTTGAATAAGGTTTTTGCTTTTCAAGTCAATTGGTCCACAGGAAGCTGAGCAAAAGTGTTATCAGTTGAGTCAGTTGTCAAGCAGCTGAAGCGAATGAATTTTTTTTGGAGATTTTTTTATTGCTAGTTTCGGATTGAAGATTTTATTGTGTCTCCTATGGTGAAAGTGCGGCTCCCTACCGTGGTCGAGGGGTCAAAGGTGACCACCGCTAACTCTTCAGTAATATAATTACCTTAGATCGCATCTGTGGGCCCCTAACCACCGGCCGCTACGTGATCACCCGCCACTATCTATCTAAACGTCCCCACTCCTCGGGTTTAATATATTCCCCGAGATTGGCTCTCGCGGCTCAATAACCCCTCGGACTTTCTATATACGCGAGATTAGTCATTACGAGTCGCTTGGATTAATTACGGGAGGAGAGGACTCGATGCTACCCTTTAACTTGAATAACTGCATACAGCCTTTTGCTATTCACTCATCCGGAACGAGGGAACCTCCTTCATTTTTTAGTCACAAGTCAACCTATTTGTTGCCACCGACCACTGCCACACCTCCACCTATCCAAACAGCACGTTCCTAAAGTGGTTTTTATTTTATCTTTTTAAAAAATTCACAAGAGACAATATGTCCATCAAAATGTCTAATTTATTTTGGAATTTTTTTTTGTCAGGTTTAATCAAAAATCTGGCCGCAAGGTTGAACCCGAGTAAGGCTCCCATGACATTATACCCCCCTCGCACTATAAACAGCTTCGCTGATCATTTTCTGCGGCGTTCTGACCACTTCACAAAAATATAGGAGGGGTCGATTACAGGTAATTTTTAAGATGGACTCCCTACGTGAGAGGCCGGCGTGAAGTATTATGACCACATAGAAACTGGTCAAACATGTCCAGCGACTCAATCTAAAGCCGAGACGAAACAGCACGATAAGGGCGAACGTTACCTTTTTTCGAACCCGGGAGCTATAAAGGAACAATGAAAAATCCTTATCTTGCGAATGAAGGGAAAAAGAAGAAGAAATTTATTGACATTTCGATTTATGCGCGGGGAGTTCAAAACGTTGAAAATATACATGGAGAGTATATCCGTTTGAACAAGGCAGGTACCTTGTACACGGTATGTCCCAACCCAGTTTATACGTTTAGAAAGAGAAGGAGAGTGCGAGAGAGGGCATGTGTGACAAGGAGCTTGTCCTTTGATTCATTACCAGCACCGGGTCCATGTCGCCTTTTCCACAACGCACCCGTTAGCCCTAATGGTAGCGTGGGCAGTCGAGGCTCACCTTTTTGTCAAAACTTTTCAAATAAAAAAAAAGACTCCTTTTCGTAATTAGACTCTTCCAAACTCATTCTCGCAAATCAGAGATAAACTCCGGCAATAAACGGAGGAGCGATTCATTAATGACGAGATTGTGCGGTTAATTGATTTTCCCTATTTGTAACTCTCTCATGGAGGACATTTATAAGATAACCATGAGTTAAGTACTAGCATTAAACTAGAGTTAAATGGGAGTATTAAAACTTAAAACGAACCAACCGTCGTTATTTTCTAAGTCTAGAAGGCTTTAAACTAATAAAAATAGTTTAAAATTTAGTTTATCTTTGTTTTCTATTCCAAAGAACAGAATTCATCTACTAGGAAGAGGATTCATCACAAGGAATCTCCTCAACTGATGGTGACCACCTATATGTTCGGATGACAGCCATTAAGGAGAAAAAGTAATGTCCCCGGGGGTTGGTGGGGGAAGTGGGGGAGGGTCGGGGAGTTGATGGGTGATTATGGAGAGGTGGTGGATTTAGGAGTTGATTGATGTGCAGGAGGGAGTAGATATTACCTAAATGTTAGTGGAGAGGTCTCTAGAGTCCCGAGAAAGTTCGATTTACAAGGTTGGAATATGTTCCATTCCACATTAAGAAAATTTCGGGCATAAACTATTTATAAAGATGCTGTTTATGTATGAGTTTTTGTGGCGAGTATTCGTCATCCTGAAATTGATAACTTGATAATACGTTCCTTCCTACGTGCCTTTTTTTGCACTTCAAGAATGACGAAGGCCGCATGTAAAAAAGGCTTAGCTCCAGAAGAAGATTTTATCAAGACGACCATTTTTGGATTTGTCGCTTATGAAAATAACTCACGTTTAACTAGGCCAGTTGCAAGAATTTAACTTGAGAAAAAAGCGTTTAAAAGTAATTTTTGGGGTGGGAGGAGTTTGCGGCTGAGATTTCATTGAAAAAGGTCTGTACAGTTAGGCGAATGAATGAAAGGGATACGTGGAGGCTTCGAGGGTCATGTCCCCAGCAGTAGCCTGTGATTCCGTGGGGTACGGACGTGTCATTGGAAATTACATACATCTCGGGCCCCTCTGGGGAAGAAAATTGAAGCCGTGAGGCAGATTGCTCGCCTCCGGCTCTGATTATAGATTCGGCCCGTTAACACTTCCTACCGACCCATTCACTCCGGGGCCCTCCCCGGGTCCCCGGCCCCTTTCATAATTATCCACCTTCGGACCTTCATCACGAGTTCCACATTCCTCTCAATGGACTTCGCCAGAAGAATGCTGCACGTCCGAAATCTAACCCGCGCACCGAGAGGTTGATATAATTTTCGTTAATTTTCATCCCAATTGAGTTTCATTCAGGAATCTTCCCTATTTCATTCTTCCCTTCTAATCTCTTCTCTCAAAAAACCATTTCAAGATTTCAAATAACTCATTTTTTGACCTTTGAATTCATGTAGTATGTAAAATAAAATGTCCCCATTTCTTGAGGTCAAAAGGTTTTTGATATAAAGACTTAAAAATCTGGTTTCAGACTATTTAAGCGTGGGAAAAGGATTCGTGTTAAAACGATTTTTTATGACAAATTAATTCTTAAAGATGACCATAAATGGAGCCCATTTTTTACATTTAACGATCAAATTTAAAGTGTTCTCAAATTATCCGTTTACGTGTCTCATACGTCATTTGAAGGATAATTATAAAAAAGATGGGAAATAATTTGGAAAGGGCAAAAGATAAGAATATACATTATGACGTTGACTGCCCCCTGGGAAGAGCCCAGATATGTGGTCAAGAAGTTGTTTCGTAATATTGAGACTTGCTGACCCCAAGCACGACTCGGAGCTAATCATACGAAAATCAAAGGACCAATCTGGGTATGGAAGAATTCCGTTGGTCATTCACTTTTTGAGCGGTAATTTTCTTTTAATATGCGCCCCGTGTGCAAGAAGGGGTCAGATCAATCGTGGGAGTCCCGTTAGGTGTCCGTGAGATATGACAAGAGCCCATCGACCTCTTGGACTATGGCAAATATAATAATGGTAGTATGTGCGAGACGTGTGCCTTCTTCGGATCGAATCCATTGGCGGGGACATTATCTTGTTACTGTGACCCTCCGTGTCCGTGAACACGTTCGATATGTCAGTCAATCGACATGATTTGTCTCCAATACCGCCCGTTCCCACACCTTCGAAGAAAAAAGAGGCGCTCTTCTTTTTCACCAACAAAAACATATTTCGATATGGACCTAGAAAGGCGGACCACCCCGGATTTTTTGTCTGTTCGCCCCGCTACGAAAAGGCTCTTAAATTAAAATGTTCGTTTTGTATCATTATCCTTATAAAAGCCCCTTCGGTAATTATTTGAGCCGTTAAGGACTCGACTTGGGTTCCCATGGAACCGATGTCACGTCTTCCAAGATTGCTGTAATGAGTGATAGACGGAGCTTCTGGCACGTCCTCCCATTACCAACCGTAGACATTTTGCCGCAAAACTACTCAAAAGCTAAACCATAGAAATTCTTTCGAACATAAAAATTGTTATTAATTATTAGCGAATGAAAACAAGTCAGTTAGCACTTGCCTAAATTGTCCACAATTTGAAGAAAAATCATCCCACGCAGACATAGCTGCGAAACCAAATGGTCCTTGGCCCAAGATAATAGAAAAATGGGTAGGGGACTCTAAGGGACCTATTCAGACACAAAAATTGAGTATGAGTGGAGACTCAACTAAAAAAGGAAATTGCTTTTTTTCAGCTCTCAGTGGACCGATCAACTTGAAATGTAGCATAGATCATCTTAGATAATAAAAAGCCCCAAAAATTTCAAGTCGATCGGTCCACAGAGACCGTTTTTAGACCATTTAGGACCATAATAGACCATTATTGACACTTCGGAGACTGTACTGGGCCCTCAAGCACTGGCAACTCATACAAAGCGACAAGTTCTTCAGTTTTAGCCAGTTTTACCTAGATCGTTTAAGGGCCCATCCAGCGCCTGTCGCGAGGGCGGGGCGACCCGCATAACACGAGGGTTTTAAAACTTATCCCTCCCCTTCAATTGGCAGGAGGAGCCGGTTCTCTCCGCCCACTTGTCTTTGATTCGTTGAAAAACCCGCGTGATTCAAAATTTGTTGAGATAGTATTTCAATGATAACTAAAGATTGAGTCATCGGAATTGATTCAAAATTTGCATACTTATGTTCTTTGTTATGTGGAGCGCATTTCACTAAACAATTTCTTTAAAAAGTTTTAAAAAAAATTTAAACATTTTTTTTTACTACAAAGATTTATTTTTATTACAATAAGTTTAGTGGAATGCGCGGAGAAATAAATAAGCTTCATTTTAAAAAAAGTCCGGTCCAGATCGGATCATTTTTCTATGAGCTATCATTGAATAACTGTTTTCACGGCCCCTTAAGGGGGATTCTCCCATCAGGATTGTTTGTTTCTCATTCATGAGATCGCAGCACTATCACCCCCAAAAGTAGTTTCCTTGTTTTGGGCACTAAAAATGATAGGAAATTTTTTTTTGAAAAGCGCGTTCTCATTCTTTTGGAAAACTACGTAATCCTTAAAACTCTCGTACCGACGAATCTATTCATCCGATCTTCTTAATATTAGCATATTTGAAATCAGCTCGTCAAAACCTACCTTTTTTTCTCGAAATTTCAGTTTTAGTGGAAAATTGCATTTTCTATTTTCCCGAGGAAAATTTTTCCGGAAAAATTGCTCTCTAAACAGGACGTATTTTCCAAAAGAATGAGAACGCGCTGTTAAAAAAAAAATTTCCGACCATTTTTAGTGCCAAAAACGAGGAAACTACTTTTGGACATCTTCCGCACCTTTGATGTCGGATCCCCCTTAAGTTCATTTTAGACATCTGATAATTTAATCAATCCACTGATAGAGGACACGTCTAGTGGCCGTTTTTGTCAAAAAAATTAGGTTAAAAGATGTTACCCCTCAAATAACATTTTCGGTTCCTAATTTGACCATTTAAGCCAAAAGGATGTCTAATTTCTGTATAGTTATAATGACGTCATGATGCGGTTTTTCAACACTAGTTGAAAGTAGAATTTGTGGGTCGGGAACATAAGTAAGAACAGGTTTGAACATATTTGAGTCGCAGTTTGATATAAATTAAAAGCCAGACCCCACATGACTATTCCTATAGTAAAACAATGACTGCTTGTAAATAAGACCATGTAGGTGTACTGACTTGTCTCATGTCAAGCGATAAAACTCTGGATCAATTAAAACCTGTTTAGCAGAACAAAAAATTTAAAAAAAATTGACCAATTTAGAAAGCCTGGATATATTTTTTTTATGGCGAGAACAGCGAAAACCAATTTCTCTCGATAATTGATAATTTGAGATTGTGACCTTTGAGATCTGACCAGGGCCAATAACTCAGAGCGACCCACCTATTAAAAAACTCCTCCCTGAAAGCCAATCATTTGAAGGCGGAGTGAGATCGCCCTCGTACCTGTGTCTCATCTTTAAATCACTCTCTTACTAATAATATCACCTTCAATATTTCACAAGAATCGTTATTCTGGCCTTCAAAAGGTCGAACTCCTATAACAACTTTTAATCACTTTTTTTCTTTTACAGAATGGGAGAGTATTCGATATCGCAGTACGTCCACAGACAATACAGTGTAAGTTTTTAAATATTGCAAAGGTTGTGACAATCTAGTTAGAAATTCAGAGCAGCTTTGCTGGTTTGAGTCGGAGATTTTTATCTTCCAAGTTATCTTTGGACTGTCCCCAAAGAGTGGGTGTGCCTCCGACACCTGTTTTATTGCCCTATTCTCATTTATTGCCGGAAACATCAAATAGGCCGACAGCTAAGGTTTCAACTGATTGAACATGTAGAGTCTATTTGGAAATCAAAGTACAATATGAAGTTATTGGAGCGGTAATAGTGTGTGTTTGGTGTAAAACGGGTTCGTTAGCCTAGACTTAGGTTTGTTAAACCAAAAGGCAAATTGGCCATTAAAGCTATTTACACTGCTTGTTTACCGGCCTGTCTCCTCATCCTAAACTGTGTTTTTTTTTCGCCGCAACCCCGTTTGAGCCCTGGATCAAACAGACACGAGGGAGCGATGAAGATCCCGGCAAAGAACCCGCCCCGAGCGTGTACCCGAGGTTCACTCAGCAAACACACCCATAACCCTTGCAAACAGAATACCTCAAGTTTGTCAAATTACATGTTTTGACCTCCCCTCGAGGCATCTCAAACAAATCGTGATTACTCATCCGTACATCACAAAATTATCCTCCTAAGCAAACCTTTTTGACCCGTAAAAAAAAATAATTAAGAAATTTTTCCTTGAGACTTTTCCTGAAAATAAGTACAAAGTTAAAAGATCTTTGATCTCATAATTAATGCTCAGACCACAAGGGCCCTTTGTCGCCCCTTTCTGCCTTCAAGTACCAAGAATAAATTAATATTTAACCGAAGGGGATGGGTTCCTATCAATAATTAAAAGAAAGATTATTTATCAGAGACAAAAAAATGAATTCATTAACAATTAATTAAAAATTTATTATTTATTTATGCAAATCGTTCAAATGTTTTAAATCAAGATATTTCAATAATGGTTGAATTCAGTATTGAGTTCCACATTGTGGAATTCGCTTGTTTTTCATTGGAAATTTAAAGAAGATTAATTTCGTTTAATTTGAAATACCCTCTGTTCAGAAGTCCTTTTATGTAAAGGAATTCCCTTTTAATTGTTGTGTAAACAAATCGGAAACGGTCAAAAAGGCCTTGGGGGTCGAGACGTCTTCGCCATTCCACAAGGCCCTTGATATTAAATGGAATAGCTCAGAGCCAGTGACTTATCAACGTCACCGCCCCTGACTGACGTGACTCTCTTGTATGCACGCTCCGGCTCCATCGCGGTGGATTGACTTTGCAGTCGCTTTACAGCACATTTCATCTTTATTGAATTCTATAACATGTGTCTCATTTTAGACACGTCATTAAAAAGAGGGTCGGGCGCTCTTTTCAGAATGTCAAATGTCCGTTTTATGTTGGTTGTCTTATTTTTTTTTTAAATCCATCGTCCGACTTCAATATTTTGAAATATTTTATCTTGAAAGCCATGTCGATAGTGATTGACGAATGCCGAAAATGGGTGCTTTTTCGAAATGAATGACGGATTTTGAGTGGGTTGGGAGGAGTAATAAAAAATAATCATTAATTCGGGCTCTACAGACCCCTCCGCGAACACGAAATACCCCTATTCCCATCTTCTCCCAATCTGCCCCTTAGAATCACTTCCCCACCCTCCAATCACTTCCCTACACTCCCATCACTTCCCCCAACCGGACATCACTTCCCCACTCTCCCATAACTTCCCCCACCCTCCCATCACTTCCCACTATTCCATCATTTCTCCCACCCTCCCATCACTTCCCCCACCGGCCATCACTTCCCCCACCCTCCCATCACTTCCCCCATCCCATCACTTACCCACCCTCTATCACTTCCCCCACCCTCCATCACTTCTCCCACCCTCCCATCACTTCCCCCACTTTCCCTCACTTACCCCACCCTCCCATCAGTTCCCCCCACCTTCCCATCACTTCCCCACCCTCTCATCACTTCCCCCACCCTCCATCACTTCTCCCACCCTCCCATCACTTCCCCTCCCTCCCATCACCTTCCCCACCCTCCATCACTTACCCACCCTCCCACCACTTCCCCACCCTTCCATCACTTCCCCACCCTCCCATCACTTCCCCACTCTCCCATTACAGCCCCCACCCTCCCATCACATCACCAATCATACCCCCCAACCTGCCCCTTACCATCACTTCTTTTAACCTGCCCCTTCCAATCATTCCCCATACCACCCTCCTTCCCATCACTTCCCCTTATCTCCTCCTTCCCATCTCTTCCCATCACTTCAACCACCACCCTCCTTCCCATCACTTCCCCTAACTCCTTCCCATCACTTGCCCAAATCTCCGCCTTCCCCAATTACCCCTTTCCATCACTTCCCCAACCTCCTCCTTCCCATCACTTCCTCTGACCTACCCCTTCCCATAACCTCCCATTCCCATCACTTCCCTAACCTCCCTTTCCATCACTTCTCCAAACCTCCCATTCTCATCAATTCCTTCTACTTCCCTCTTTCCATTCCCAAACCTCATCATAGTTGACCTGTTAAGTGAAGTATATCTGGTGACAGCTGAATGTGCTTAGTTAAGGTTGTTGGACGTTGAATTTGGACCAAATTTAATTCTCCTCCCTCTGTTAAATAAATCAAAAAACAGGAATTCCCCTCTCAAATTAAGTATCTGTCACTAATCTATATATTTGCTCCAAAATAACTATGTTCGACCGTCGATAATTCTTCCTTTCTGTAATAACGACCTGTGCGAAATTCGTCCAGGGGGGAAAAAAAATTTCGAAGTGAAAATTGAGAGAGCTGGTTGAAGAGGGAAGGATGAGCTACTGCGAGGGGGCTCCAATTAGGGGAACAGCACTTAAACACATAATGATCGGAGGGACTCGGACCGTCGGGTAATGGCTGAGGGACAAGGATGCCCATTAGAAAGGAATGTTTTTCTATATTGTTTCTTTTGTTTAAACTCCCTAACCCCATGCATTTAAATAGGATTATTGGATCACGTCCTCCTTTGATAGACACTCACTTTTATGGGCTAACTTTGTTTAAAGACTCGGACAAGGGAATTGGAAAATATTTTTTTGAAATTGAGCAAGATTTACTGAGAGTGCTACTTTTCTTTCCTTTTCCCATAAATTAATAGAGAAGGGGAAACTTAAAACTTTTAATAAACTGGGAAAACATCTTTTAAAGACGCCGGCAATCTTTTTCGCGCCCCTTCTTTTTTTAGTGCCAAGTTTTATGCGACTCACGACACAGCCGGAAATAAATTATGAGATGGGGGAGGCGGAAAAAGCGTGGTTTCCACATGGCTTTTGTTTTTAGGGGTGTGAGAAAGAAGAGAAGTTAATTTGACGTCGGTATAAAATGATATTTAGCGCATAATATAGGGGTGTCTCTAGCAAATTGTGAATCATGGAGAAAGAAGGTTTAATATTATTAAAGCCCCGGAGGGGAGGGACAAACTGGCTTTTAATAACATCGACATATGAGCAAACAATCCATAACCTTCCGAAATTAAGGAGAAAACATTGATTTCTTAAAGAAATTTTTGTGTTGAGAAAAAAAAAAGTTTTCGTCTGAATGTTGCATAGAGTGCCAAAGAGGTCTAGGGGTTGGGGAGGTAAAGGGTCGTTCCTTGTTGGAATAATTAATAGGAAGGAGGCAAGGAGAGTAACAAGCCCCATGAGACTCCTTACACAGCGGGCCTCACTCAAAAATTAACATTGTCTTTCGAGAAGAACCCTTTCTCGCAGTTTTTAACCCCAATCTTGTGCCTGGAAGCTACTCGGGCCCTTTACTGGCTCCCGAGAGACGCTGTTCCAGGAGTTAATTAGAGATGATAGACACCCTCAACCCTTGTACACAGATATACCCCTCTTTTCTCGAACTTGAACCATTAACAGATCCTTACAAGAGCTGCCCAATTCTCTTCTCGCCATCTCTTACTTTTCTAAGATCCTTCATTAACGTTTCGGATCGTTAAAAAAAAGAGCTTAATTAAAAAGGATAATCAGGGACCGAATTTTATGTTAATGTTCCATCATAAAAAGCATCTGTTTTTTTATATTAAGCTTCTTAACGTTTCAAGCACCCATAATATTTTTACGAAATCCGAACTTGAGGCGTAAAAAATTAACAAAAGATTTTTAAACAAAAATTGACCTTGACATTTTTATGAAGTAGGATGGGTTGGATAAGGTTGACAAGTATTTATGCAAGCGGGGGTTGATGCATGGCGGGAAGCTCGCTGTTCCCTTAATATATCCTCATATGCGAAGGGCAATGATTTACCTCAACCATAAACACCCTTGTGAAGCATCACCTAAATCGCAAGAAAAGCCTTGTTTTATGCATCAAATTTTCCCTTTTAAAAAACTTTTTAAGTTACAGAACGTTCCAGGCTTTGACCCACAAAAAGTGGTGTAAATGGTCCGTTCCCAATATGTTTTTGAAGAGTGCCAATAAATGCAACTTTTGGCATCCCAAAAACCTCGACTTTTTTTCAGTTTTCTGCATATAACTCGAAAACGGGACATATCACGTGGAAAACATTTTAGCAGTAAATTAAAGACGGCAAAATTCTGCGTCGATTGAAAAAAAGTTTGCTAAAATCGGTTCAGCAAACAAGTTTTTATAGGCGATCAAAAAAAATTAATGTAGATCCTTAAGGAACGATAAATCCACTACCCCTCATCCTAAAAGCTAGATAGCATCAATCAGAAAGTTAAAACCATCAAAAATTTAAAATCGAACCATTTTACCAAAACGGGTTGTCCAGACCGTGGAAGTCGAAAATTGAGGTCCACCTTTAATGAAATGCAAAATTGGATGTTTTATCATGTTTAGGACCATCAGGTAGTTCAAATTCAAGTTTTTGCCATCCCCACCCGACTCCGCCATCTTGAAAAACGGTCCCAAACGTCCTCTAGCTCCAAAACTATGGGTTCTAAGGACTTGACTGTCGAGTACAAATGAAGGTTTTTAACATTTGGCGTCTAAAAAGCTTTCCGGCATCGACATCGGATCAACCGTTCCATAGATATCGATGGTCAAAAATTTCCATTTTTTTTAAATCAAGGAGTTGCGGGAGAACCGTTCGTCCGATCGAGTTCGGACTTTTTGTAAAATGTTCCTCACATCTTAACCTTCTAAAGAAGTTGTGCCGAGATGGCATTTTTTGCCCTCTTCGAAAACATGTTATTGGGACCATTTAAAACAATAAAATGGTCTACATCATCTTTTGCAGGATAGGGAACTTCAAACTGTAGACTGGACTAGACTTAAAAACTTTTATATCGCCTATTTTAAAATAAAATATAAAATTTACGAGAAAATCAATAGAGAGAACAAGTTTCTTTTATCTGGTGTATCGTATAACGCGGTTATTTGATCAGCTTGACTAGGAAAAAGGATCTCGCAGACCGGATTCTATTGATTGAAAGGGACTTTCACGATGTGCCCTAGGTGTGTCTTTATCGAACGGGGACTATAATGGAGCACTTAGGAAATAGTGTCGGCCGGTACAAGACTATTGCCGGCCCCGAGATATAGGAGGGCCGAGGTGTATCCGAGGGCAAGCGGTATATCGTCCACACTTAATAGCGTCCGGCTATGACATTAGCCGATATTTATTGAAGAGCGCGACGAAGACCGGAGAACATATCTCGCGCGACAACGGATACGTGTTATTCGACTTCTTCCCGTATGGTAATGAGGTGAAGGGACATTTTATAACATTCCCTCAATAAATTTATTCTCTTAAAGATAAGTTTAGATTTCATATTACAATATCGAAGAGTCATAAAATAGACTTGAAATTGATAATACTGTCTAGACAATTGTATCATGATCATCCTTGCTTTTATCACTTTCTATGTGAGCTAAAATTGATTTTTTTTTCTTTAGGGAAAGCCATATATTCCATTTTCTAAAGGCAAAAATGATTGCCTTGTGGGTGTAAGATGCTGTTGATGGACTGCATGACAATTGAATTGCTGCCGACTATGAAATGTCTGCAGTGGAGAGCTCTCTACGCAGATTATGACAAGAAAAGTCCCTTTTCTGGCAGATTTTGACAAGAAAAGACCCTTTTCTGGCAGATTTTGACAAGAAAAGAGCCTTTTCTGGCAGATTTTGACAAGAAAAGAGCCTTTTCTGGCAGATTTTGACAAGAAAAGAGCCTTTTCTGGCAGATTTTGACAAGAAAAGAGCCTTTTCTGGCAGATTTTGAAAAGAAAAGGCCCTTTTCTGGCAGATTTTGACAAGAAAAGGCTCTTTTCTGGCAGCTTTGACAAGAAAAGACCCTTTTTTGGCAGATTTTGACAAGAAAAGGCCCTTTTCTGGCAGCTTTGACAAGAAAAGACCCTTTTCAGATAGATGATAGATTTTGAACCTTTTTTTGACTAAAAATGACCCTTTTCTGCCTGGTTTGAACCTTTTTCTTTAGATAAGACCCTTTCCAGCCAGTTTTTGACCATTTTAGACAAGAAAATACTCTCTTTTTGGCAGATTTTGACCCTTTTGAATAGAAGAGACCGTTTTCAGTCAGCTTTTGAACCTTTTGCGACCAGAAAAGACACTTTTGGACCCGTTTTCACCTTTTCAGACAGTGTTTGAACCTTTTTCCACTATGAAATACCCTTTTTAGCCACCTTTTGACCCTTTTTGACAAGAAAAGACACTTTTTTTTGGACAGATTTTGACCCTTTTTTTCACTAGAAAAGAACCTTTTCACACAAACTTTGAATATTTTTTTATTAGAAAAACCCTTTTTGCTAGTTTTTAAGCTATTTTCTAATAAAAATTGAAAAGTCTTGGCAAAATGGAAACTTCCATCTGGGCTCCAAGGAAGGACCATAATGTCCTTAAGGGTCTAGAATGATGGAAAACCCCAGAACTGATGTTCTCGCTACATCCACTCTAAAGTGATATCCAGAAAAACGATTTAAACTCCATCCGTTGCTACTTGATCTTCTCGTGAGTAGGGCTTCCTCTGAAGCTATTACAGGTTTCACATTCTGTATAGATTTTGGTATAACTTGACATGATCGTGATCGCACCGTTAAAAACAAGGAGGGCTTCTACTTTTTAACCGAGCTGACAGTCCACTTTCCCGTCTACGATGCGGCCTTTTCCTCAAATTAACTTAATGGGGTGTTAATTTTTTTTTCTTTCACGTAAGGGAAGCGTTTTTGGCTCGCGCTCCCTTCACTATAATTTGCTAATTTCGAAACAATGGCCAAACTTCGTTTCGGAAGGTATACTTACTCACTTTCTTGGATCAACTCGTGCTTTAGCTATCAAACATCAAGTTTTAAAATTGGACATCAAAACCACTTTGAAATGAAGCTCAACTTTCAAAATATTGACATTTTCTTTTAAAAATTGATCAGTTTTTAATTTAATTTCGTCTCGTTTGTTTATTCATATGTAGACGGTGTAAAAGGGGA
This sequence comes from Orius laevigatus, assembly GCA_018703685.1. NCBI lineage: Eukaryota > Metazoa > Arthropoda > Insecta > Hemiptera > Anthocoridae > Orius > Orius laevigatus. Next base: position 22,995 of record JAGWEN010000109.1, read on the forward strand.
GAAAGATAAATTAATAAAAGGAGCGGAGGAAGGAGGAAATTGCCTTAAAGCGTTGACAAATCCCTCGGTTGTAAACAACATCAAGTTTTAATAAGTCTTGGTCTCTTTTCGCCCCTAGTGACATCCTTATCCAGTAATCCGTCCTCCCTCCTGAGACCAGACCCTTCCACGTCTCCGGAACAGTAAATTATTTAAATTTAATCACGTGCTCTCTCCCTTTCCTTGGAGATAAATTCAATTATACCCCTATTAATGTGCGAACGGTTGATTGTTTCAAATATTTATAGCCTCGAGTCTTTTCCTCACCCCCACGGACGTCTTTTTCCTTTACCTGAGATATAGAATTAAAAAGTTCTTTTTCCAATGAATTGAGACGGGAAAAAAAGTCGCAATTTAAAGATAAATAAATACCTAAAGGTAAAATAATGTGCAAAATCAAAAACTAACTACGCTTGGCCAGAACTAATACTACTCATCCTATAGGCATGGCCTGACCATGATCCTCACTAAAGGCACTACTCATTGCCTCAATCCTCTTGGGCTAATCGAGAGAAAAATAGCATCACTTCTTCCCATATCCTCTAATTCCTGGAAATCTGAAACTGTGCCTAAGTTAACTTTGGGTGAATAGCCACTATGCTTGGCCTGAGCTGAAACTACTCATCCTATAGGCATGGCCTATATGCCATCATTCTCACTAAGGGCACTACTTATTGCCACAATGCCCTTGGGTTAATCGAGAAAAAAATAACATCAGTTCTTCCCATATCCTCTAATACCTGGAAATCTGAAACTGTGCTTAAGTTAACTTTGGGTGAATAGGCCACTATACTTGGTCTGAGCTGAAACTACTCATCCTATAGACATGGCCTATATTCCATCATTCTCACTAAAGGTACTACTTATTGACACAATCCCCTTGGGTTAATCGAGAAAAAAATAACATCACTTTTTCCCATGTCCTCTAATACCTGGATATCTGATACTGTGCCTAAGTTTACTTTGGGTGAATAGGCCACTATACTTGGCCTGAGCTGAAACTACTCATCCTATAGGCATGGCCTATATTCCATCATTCTCACTAAAGGTACTACTTATTGACACAATCCCCTTAGGTTAATCGAGAAAAAAAATAACATCACTTCTTCCCATATCCTCTAATACCTGGAAATCTGAAACTATGCCTAAGTTAACTTTGGGTGAATAGGCCACTATACTTGGCCTGAGCTGAAACTACTCATCCTATAGACATGGCCTATATTCCATCATTCTCACTAAAAGCACTACTTATTGCCACAATCCCCTTGGGTTAATCGAGAAAAAAATAACATCACTTCTTCCTATATCCTCTAATACCTGGATATCTGATACTGTGCCTAAGTTAACTTTGGGTGAATAGGCCACTATATTTGGCCTGAGCTGAAACTACTCATCTTATAGACATGGCCTATATTCCATCATTTTCACTAAAGGTACTACTTATGACACAATCCCTTGGGTTAATCGAGAAAAAATAACATCACTTCTTCCATATCTCTAATACTGGTATTGATACTGTGCTTAAGTAACATGGTGAGGCCACTATACTTGGCCTGAGTGAAACTACTCATCTATAGACATGGCCTATATGCCATCATTTTCACTAAAGGTACTACTTTTGACACAATCCCCTTGGGTTGATCGAGATAACATCAGTGCTTCCCATATCCTCTAAAATCATGGAAATCTGAAACTGTGCCTAAGTTACTTTGGGGTGAATGGCCTTGGCCTGAGCTGAACTACTCATCCTATAGACATGGCCTATATTCCGATCATTCTCCTAAAAGCACTACTTATTGCCACCAATCCCCTTGGGTTAATCGAGAAAAAAATAACATCACTTCTTCCTATATCCTCTAATACCTGGATATCTGATACTGTGCCTAAGTTAACTTTGGGTGAATAGGCCACTATATTTGGCCTGAGCTGAAACTACTCATCTTATAGACATGGCCTATATTCCATCATTTTCACTAAAGGTACTACTTATTGACACAATCCCCTTGGGTTAATCGAGAAAAAAATAACATCACTTCTTCCCATATCCTCTAATACCTGGAAATCTGAAACTGTGCTTAAGTTAACATGGTGAGGCCACTATACTTGGCCTGAGCTGAAACTACTCATCTTATAGACATGGCCTATATTCCACATTTTCACTAAAGGTACTATTATGGACACATCCCCTGGGTTAATCGAGAAAAAAAACATCATGTTTCCCATTCCTCTAAACGGAAATCTGAAACTGGCCTAGTTACTTTGGGTGATAGCCTTGGCCTGAGCTGAAACTACTCATCCTAAGGGGATGCCAGACATGGTAGTACTCATTGTCTCAATCCCCTTGGGCTTATCGAGAGGAAAATAATATCACTTCTTCCATCCTTCTTAGCGTGAGAAACATCCTAATTTAACATTAGTTTAAAAAAGAAATTCATCTTCAAAATCCAAGAACTTGTAGAAATGATTACGTAGAAAGAATGTATTTAGCGAAGCGAGCAAGTACAAATCATTTAAATATTATTATGTAAAGATTAAATTTAAATTGAGTAAAATAATGGAACTTATTATAATTTAAATAAATCCATTATGCATTTTACGCACTCTGATCTTTTTATTTTACATTTAATTTCATTTTTCCTTCAAGGATTCAAATTCAAATTTCAAATGCTTTCCTCGTTATGAAAAATTAATAACCCATGGGAATCGCTTGCTTGATTGATTTCGTAAAATATATTCACAATTCTTGAAGCTCAAAGCCACCATGAGGCCAACTTCAATTTATTTTATGTTTTTATAAGTGATTTGTTTTGTTTGATTCTGTTTTTAAACGTAGAAAATGTTAATTATTCATGATAGAGTAATCCTGAAGTGATTTTCCCATTGTTTCATTGTCATAGCGATTTAAACAAGGGTATTGTGACGGGGAGGATGGAGGATTTCTCGTTGGCATTGACAAGGCGGGTGGACATGGACGGTTTGAGGGCCGTATTCAAATGTGCCACATTTCCATTGTCATGGTAATCCGTTTTTCGCGTGGACACGGACGGCAATTAAAGCGAGAAGGTGGCCGGGGCTCTTCCCTTGCATATTCATGGAGGAGAAGCCAGTGGGAACAACTCGACTGTCGCACTGTTATTAGCTCCGCTGGATTCTCTCAGCTTTGTTACCGTCTCCGGCCATTCTTCAAAATTACATCCTGTGAGGAGACCTTGTGAAGGAATACATTTAAGAGGCCGCTCCGAGGACTTCTCCTCCTTTTTTTTTCATTAACTACCTATCTCTAGTCCAATCACAGAGAAAAAAACTGCTGATGACTCTGAAGGCTAGTATTTAACTCGGGCTAGTTTTCTGTCCAAAAAAAATTAAAGAACCTCCATATTTCAACCGTTCCTAGTATATAATTGTCTCTCTTTTCTTAAATAAAAAGTGACAGCAATCACAATGCTCTAATCACGGTTTTAATTTATTTTACAATTAAATGCTTATTATTTCTACAGTGGACAGTACTTTACAATCCACTAGTTCTCAGCAAGACATTTCAAAACGAGAAATTCCATCGATTATCCCTGCGGGTGTTGCTTTTTTTCAAAGAAATCTTGAAATCATTTTATTTTATGCACTAATGGGTTTCTTACGTTCAATGCCTTTTTAGCATATTTCAATTAAATGAAGCGTAATATTTTATAATAAAATGCATATCCTTCAGGATAGAGAAATATATTATCGCATAGCATGGTAAATTTGGGGTCCATGGCCTTCCTGGAGGAGGGTGGCATCTCTTCGTTAAAATTTACGAAAAAACATTTTTCGAATATCTAATGGTATGAGGAATTCAATGTCATTTTAAAAAAATCATCACGTTCAGACCCTTGAGAGAGTCGCAAAAAACTGTTTTGTTTGTATACATATAGAGGTGCTTTTACGCTGAATAAGTAGGTTGATACTTTTTTTTTAATTTTGAACTTTTTCCTTGTTGTTTTTTACGGCTGTAAAAACCCACAAGACCGTAAAATGGAATTACGAGTACAAGGAATTAATGAATTTGTTGTCCGTTAGTGGAAGTTTTGTCCTTTTAACCGGAGAACCACCTGTTGTCACTGGGCGTGAATTAATCAGACAATTAGTGACATCCGAAGATAAGCGGGGCCGCAACTGCCTCCTTCCCGTGTCCCCCCCCTCCCTTCCCCCGCTCATCACATATGGAAATGAGTCCCATTGTCTAAACCACCCTTCCCCCCCATGACATCTGAATAAGACGGTTTAATTCCATCCTTCTACCTACAACTCGGAACCGTAATTGTTAATTTTCTAATTAAATGAGAGCACCGTATTTAAAGACGGTGATTGTGGTTTTTGGGTTATCATTATTGTCTGACGAGATGATTTTAAACTGTTGTATTTTGACACCCAAATCGCTCTGACAATAATTAGAAAGTTATTGATTATTTTAAAAGCACATACCGACGAAAAAAAACAACAAGATATCTACTATGACTAAGGTGGCCAACCGTCCCTGATGGCCCAGGACAGATACCTATCGTTTCTCGTCAAATGACCCGCGTTTTTCTCAATTGGGAGGCTCTTTGTGTCAGTTTTTGGTCCAAATAAGAATGGGAAGGTAGAGCCTAGAGGGAAAATTTTGGTTCTGTGGAGACGTCTAAAGAGCCACAAAGTTTGCAAAACTCTGAGTCGGTGAAGCACGTTAAGGTACAAGGGCGATGGACGCTCCGGGCAGAATAGGACACGTTAGGGTACATGCCAAGGTCAAAATATGATGAATGTAAGGAATGAGACTGCTAGGTACATATTTGGTATAAGGGTAACGATTAGGGTATTCTCAGTGATATTCAGAGGATCAGGGTGTTATTCAGAATACCCTTTGGGTGACATCCAGGGTATCCAATGGGTGGCAATCAGAGTATTCAAAGGGTGGCGATCAGGGTATTCAGAGGCTGGCGATCACGGTATTCAAAGGGTGGAAATCAGGGTATTCAGAGGCTGGCGATCAGGGTATTCAAAGGGTGGCAATCATTGTATTCAGAGGCTGGCGATCAGGGTATTCAAAGGGTGGCAATCAGGGTATTCTGAGGCTGGCGATCAGGGTATTCAAATGGTGGCAATCAGGGTATTCAGAGGCTGGCGATCAGAGTATTCAAAGGGTGGCAATCAGGGTATTCAGAGGCTGGCGATCAGGGTATTCAGAGGCTGGCGAGCAGGGTATTCAGAGGCTGGCGATCAGAGTATTCAAAGGGTGGCGATCAGGGTATTCAAAGGGTGGCGACCATGTTATTCAAATTATGTTTATCAGGTTATTAAGGTAGATATTCCAAAGTACCTAACATTTTTGGACCTTTTTTAGCCAGAATTTGACTGATTTTTATTTTACTTTTGAACATTTATGAAGGCCACATTTACGCCTTCTTGCCCATACAAGGACTTATGTACGATTTTTTATTTTATTTTGACCCTGTCGTCACTTGAAATACGATTTTTTAAAGATAATTTCGGAGCGGACAATCTTAAATAAACACCAATTATTTTTTTCCTGACAAGAATGATGAAATATTAAACCAATTTTTTTCTGTGCTAATACGTCTCTCATATCCTTCATACGTCAATATTCGTTAATTAAATAACGCGGACGTCTTTATTAAAATCCGAGCATTTTTTCCTCTCACTCCTTCGAGGGGGGGTTATTGGTTGTATAAATCCTGATTAGCCGTTAATACCTGTATTTAATAAGAGGGTGGAGGAGACTTGAGATATTAAAAGGAGAAAAGGCTCGGGTCCCAAATGGAAATACCCTGTAACCCCCGATTACGAGCGACATCCAAAAGCCACATTAGCCCATTTTTATTTCCAGAGGGTTGAATCCTCCCCCATCGCCGTCGGGGCTCCTTTAAATTAAAACAGCATTTTATAATTTCAGAGCTCTAATTTAAATATTCCCCTCCGTTTTTCTTAACTATTTTTTTCGTTTGAAACAAAACCGTTTTTTAAAAACGTTGTTCGAGGAAAAAACGCGGGTGGAAGTAAAGGAAGGCTTGTGAACTGGACCTTAAAGCGGATGTGCAAGAGTTGATAATTAGGTGACTAATGAATAATGCATATTGTCACTGACTAGGGACACACCATGTGCTCCCGGAGAGTAATTACCAATTAGAACAAGCCCTCGTCTGCGATTCATTAACACGACCATTACACGGGGCCATTCCTCCCTTTCGGCCCACTCTTGCATTCGGACAAGTTGTTCCTTTTTTTATAATTAAAGAACCTGAAACTTCACGGTTTGTGGGGAAAAGGCAATTTTACTCCTTTTTTTTCCTTCTGATTCCGTTAGCGTAGTGGACTCTTTATTAGGTAACGCCTGATCAATAAGCCACGGTCATCCGTTATAACCGTATTTTGTGGGCGTTTTCTATTAGTTTACGAAAAAGTTCGAGATTTTATTGAATACGAGGGTAAGATGGGAAATTCCGATGGGATGGTAAATGGCCGGTCATCCCGATTTCCATCCTTTTTAGGACAAAATGGGCCCTTTTTAACCAGATTTCGTTCCTTTACAATCATGTAATAGGGCCCTTTTTAGCTTGATTATTGATTCTTTTTGGGCACTAGGGGCCCTTTTAAGTGGTACCATTCTTTTACCTCAAATAGGGCCCCTTTTGAGAATGGTTTTTGGTCTTTTTTGGACACAAAGGGCCCTTTTAACCTTACGAAAAATTGGGCCCTTTTTAACCAGATTTCGTTCCTTTACAATTATTTATGTAATAAGGCCCTTTTGAGCTTGGTTTTGGTCTTTTTTGGACACAAAGGGCCCTTTTAACCTTACGAAAAATTGGGCGCTTTTTAACCAGATCTCGCTCCTTTACAATTATGTAATAGGGCCCTTTTGAGCTTGGTTTTGGTCTTTTTTGGACACAAAGGGCCCTTTTAAGTAGTCACCATTCCTTTGCCTCAAATAGGGCCCCTTTTGAGCTAGGTTTTTGGTCTTTTTTGGACACAAAGGGCCCTTTTAACCTTACGAAAAATTGGGCCCTTTTTAACCAGATTTCGTTCCTTTACAATTATGTAATAGGGCCCTTTTGAGCTTGGTTTTGGTATTTTTTGGACACAAAGGGCCGTTTTAAGTAGTCACCATTCCTTTGCCTCAAATAGGGCCTCTTTTGAGCTTGGTTTTTGGTCTTTTTTGGACACGAAGGGCCATTTTAACCTTACGACGGATTGGGCCCTTTTTTTGCACGGTTTTTTATCGTTTTTTTGATACGAGGGGAACTTTTTAGCATGTATATTGATCTTTTTTGGCCCTTTTAACTAGATACCATTGCATTACGACAAATAGGGCACTTTTTTGGACACGATTTTTGCTAGATTTTGTTCCTCTGCCCAAAAAGGCCCTTTTTAGCTTGGTTTTTGGTTTTTTTTTGACACAAAGGGCCCTTTCCCTTACGACGAATAGGCCCTTTTTAGCAAGGTTTTTTATCTTTCTTGGACAAGAGGAGCCCTTTTTAGCTTATCTTTTCTTTGGGAACACTTGGGCCCCTTTTAACTGGATGCTATTCTTTTCCAACAAATAGATCCCTTTTTAGCATGGATTTTGGTCTCTTTTTTTCACACGAGGGGCCCTTATAACTAGATTTTGTTCCTTTACTACAAGTAGGGCCCTTTTTAGATTAATTTTTGATCCTTTTTGATATTTGGGCCCTTTGAACTAGACACTATTCCTTTACGACAAATAGAGGCCCTTTTTAGCAAGGTTGTCTTTTTGGCTCTTGTTAGCTTAGATTTTGATCCTTTTTGAACACTAAGGGCCCTTATAACTAGATAGGTACTATTCCTTTAAGACAAATAGGGCCCTTTTTAGTTTGATTTTTGCTACAATGAGGCCCTTTGCAGCAATATTTTTTTCCTGTACCAAAAAATGTCCTCTTTTTTTCCCCTGGTGTTGTTATTTTGATACTTTTTGGATATGAGGGTCTTACCATTTTAAGACTTTTTATATTCCCAAGTGAAAAGAGGGTGGGGGGGCGTTATGGGAATTTCTTAGGCCGGTAAATTTTACCTATCCGACCCTGTTGAGTAGACCAGCTGGTTGTAATAGAGTTCCTAATTACTGTGGAAAAGCGGAGTGAATAAAATTATGGAAAACTAATGGAAAGTGCAGCGTCGATGAAATTGCTTGCGGGACGAGTTGTGCGGAACATCTGTCAACGGGGAGAAAGAGGCTCAGGTGCTCGGTTGAAATTACTTGTTGGAAGCATTATCATATCGCGGGCATTACCGACCAAGGTGGGGCCTCCTTTTAATGAAATCAGAGCCCACCCCCACCATCCCCCCCTTCACTAATGGAACACCCTCGCCTTCACTTAGAAAACACTGACGGACGCCCGCCGGCAACACACCTAGTTTTTACACGGACGAACCCTCAAATCCCCCCGCACACTCATAATGCACTTAATTAAAATATAACTTAAACCCAACAACGTGCCTGCACAAGAAACCTCTTCAACTTGTCTGCCTCAACTTTAAAACACTTTTCATTGGGCGCTTAAACGTCTGACCCAAAGAAGCCTAATTTTCTTTAAATTCGCAAGTTTATCCAGTGTAAAATACAACGCATAAAAGAGAACCTTCAACTTGTTTTAATTAGTTTTCAAACTCGGAATACTGAAAATTAACCCCCGAGTATTTTTCTCAATTAATTTTTAATCTTCGACACCTGACACGGTCGTTTTTAGTCATTCGAAAGCCCTCCATTCAAGAATGTAAAATAAGTTAATTTAATTACGAAAAGGAAGTTATTATAAAAGACGGTTTGAATCAAGATCGCACCCACATTTGCATACAATTATTCCCAAGCGATGAATAACATTCCCGTTTCCTTGAAAACCCGCTTTTTTCTTCTTCAAGAAACTTTTAACGTCGACAATGATATTGAACGAAAATATTCCGAAAATCCGGGATTAAGACCACTTCTAGGAAAAGTAAATTAATTTTGATTTTAAAAATAAAGCATCACCTCATCCCCCTACTAAAATTTCGATCTTTTGTTTTTTCAAATTAAAGATTATGTCTGCATTTTTCCTAACAAGGGGACCTCAGGACGAATTTGAACTTGGTGCACATTTAGCACTTACAAGGGGAGGTCACGGTGAGTGGGTCGCCGATTTGGCCCAAAAATTTTTTGGTGATTCTACATCAAAGTTGACACGTTTCATCCAATTGTGTCACCTTGAAGTCAAATAATTTGTCAAAATCGACAAACAGGCTATTGATTTCTATGTAAAATTGCACGAGGAATCCAATGACATCAATTAAAAAATTCTAGGACCAATATTTTTCGAGTTATCGCTAAAAAACCGCTTTTGGAACTAAGTAAACTACCCCAGGAAAAATTTTCTAGTCAAAAACAACATTATATTTGTATTAAGCATCCCAAAAAACCTAAAGATATCAAATTTTATGAAGATTAAAAAATAAAAAGTTTTTCCCTAAGTGATTCCTTGATAAAATTTAATATCTTTAAGTTTTTTGGGGTGCTGAGTACGAATATAATGTTGTTTTTAACGAGAAAAATTTTCCAGGGATATTTTACTTAGTTCCAAAAGCGGTTTTTTAGCGATAACTCAAAGAATATTGGTCCTAGAATTTTTTAAATGATGCCATCGGATTCCTCGAGCAATTTTACATAGAAATCATTATCCTGTTTGTCGATTTTGAAAAATTCGTATTTTGACTTCAAGAGGGTGCCTGAGCCCCATTTTACTGATTTAACTGTATATTTTAGGCATAACTGAAAGGGACCTTTTTTTTAGCTCTTATTCCACATCATAGTACTATAAGAGCCCCCTTGCCTCACCCCCCTAGGGACCTAGGACTACGCCCTTAACCTTACACTTTAATAACTATGATTATGATTATATTTAAGAGATGGTACCACTCAATATTTTTTAAAGGACGTAAAAATAGGTTGACTAATAAAATCGATCAAAATGTTCCCAAAAGGTTCCAAGTAGTGTTTTCAGACAGAAAGTACCCTACAAAGTGATCAGCTCTTCTTAAGAATTTCTGTAGTGCTTAAAAATATTATATCTTAAGTGGTTCACAGAATTTTTTTAATTGAATTTATGAGATGAAATAAGATTAATTGGAGCAATACCTTTCCTCCTCGTATTATTAGAGGGCTGATGGCAATGCAGCACCAAGAGCATTCTGGTGAGATCTAAACGTACTAAGGCTCCATCGACTCTTTAACCAATTTTGCGTCGAATGTGAATTCAACACAAAATGTATTATTTCTAATCTTTATTATTATTTAGTACATATTATCATGATCTTATTTATAGTTCCTTAAAAGACGATTAAACTGCTTTCCTTATATCTAGAATAGAAATATTTTAAAGTTCAGTATTTAATTTCCAGCTATATTAGGAATCAAAACTAAGCTCAAAATGTTCATTTTTAGAAATTGATCAAGGAGGTCTCGAAGCGTCAAAATGGCTCCACCACCACTTTGTTCCAAAGACCTCTCAATTTTGGCCCAATCATCTTTGTCCTTTTTTCTTAATAGTTTAGTGAAATTCGAAAAAATTACAGAATTTTTGTGGATATTCCATACTGTAAAAAGCAGACAAGTTCTTTATTTCATAAATCTAGATTAATGTTTAAAGCTGATTCATGATATTATAAACATTAATAATACATTCGAATTAATTTCTGCGTACTCATTGGTGGCTTGTTCGTATAAGCGACCCTAGATCGCAGCACTGTGGTCAAACTGGTCTTTCTACCACTGTTTCTTATAAGATGGGTTCTCTCTAAAGAATACCTACATAGTCATATTTGTACTATTTTACATTGTAATAAAAGTCTTATTTAGGTACAAGTTTATTTATTTATTATTTTTCTTAGATTTCTACGTCTCCAACAACTTACTACTTAGGGGCTCCTGGACAAGCGACATGCGTCCACAACATCGAGGAAGTTTTTAGTTCTTCGCAAGGAATTGTTAGTTCTAAATCAGAGGTAACAATCAAATTGCTTTTTCTATATTTCGTACCTTGAGTTATGGATAAAAGGTTGTCGATTTGTGCGGCGAAGAGATACTAAACAATATTGACCATCCATTACTTTTTGTATAAGCGGTTTAAAAAAAATACTAAACCATCTTGACGTATCCTCATTGCGTGAAAACAGAATCGCCAACGAAAGGCGAACCCTCTTGACCTAACTTTGGGATGGAAACCCCTCAAATGAGTAATCCCAGAAATTTTTTATAAATATAATAAAATTTTTGGAGTACTTTAAAGTGTTTCAAGCAGTCATAAGCCTCCCAAATTTTTTGTCCCCCCACATTTTGTCCCTAAAAAATGAAACTATGATAGGCAACCTTACTAATTTGTAGGATAGCAATAATTCAGAACAATCATGCAAAACGACACAGAGTTCTTCTGAATGCACCACTTCTTCAGATATGTCAAAAAAGAATTATATATCGAACAAAGATATACGAAAGACAATTTCATTTCCAGGACACTACAAGGTATAAAAATGTCTTTTTGTAAAACTTTATTTTTATTTAATTTAAAAGACAAGAAAGCATCGTTTATGGAGAAAAATGAATCAATCGTCTAAACAAAAGTCTTCCAAGATCAATTTAGGGTTGAGCCTTGCAGAAGATATAGACAAAAAGGTATTAAAAACTTTCATTTAAGGGAACGTTTAGGTTTCTTAATTTCACTGGGGTTTTTGTGAGGGGGAAACGTCACTTGTTCCTTATTAAGATTTTTCCTTTTTAACGCTTTCCAATTAAAAGGAAAGTAACGAGGATCCATTAGAGCGTTAACGAAGACGACTATTGGAGTGTGTGAAAGATCTACAAAGATCATTTCCTCACATGTTAGGCTTGACGACGTAATCTTGAGAATTAGAGCAAATTTTCCAACTTTTAGGTTTTTCTGTTGCAAAATCACATCCGATGTTATAAAGACGTCTATGAAAAGTTGAGGATTTTACTCAAAGAGTATTCAGCGAAGGTAGCGCAAGTTCAAAGGTTTCCGAAAGACATGAAGAAGCTTGAAAAACACTGGGAATGTTTAAGCCGCACTTTGAAAGAGCAGAGGACGACGATTGCGAATTTAGAAAACGCTTTGAATCTGAAAACGAAAGCTTTGGACCACGCTTCCGCCAGGTAGATAATCAACTCGAACAACTTCTAACTCTCTTCAAAAGCCTAGAAAGGTCCGAGGCGACCAGCGCGTACAGAAAAACGGCGATGACCAACATGAAGAACGAGCTTGCAGAAACTTTAGCTGAACGAAAAAAACTCGAAGAAGAACTCGAAGAAACTCAAGCTTCCAATAAAAAACTAAACGCTCAGTGTAAAAATTTAAGTTCTCAAGTATAATTCGTTTGTCTAAAACTCACCATTAATTTTATTCCTTTAGATTGAAACTGTGAGTCAAAAACTTCAAGATTTGAAAGACGTCAATACGAAGTTGGAAGAAAACTTTCGTGCTCAGCTCAAATGCTATGAGATCGAAGTAATTTTCCTAGAGGAATTCTTTAATTTTAATGATTTTTTTCAAAAGAGGAATTCTTGCCATGAAGAATGTAAAGCGAAAACGCACGAAACGTTGGTGAGAATGTCCGGAGTCTATCAGAGGCATTTGACCGATTTATCAAATAGGCAGGCGTTATCGGATTTTAAAATAAGGGAGCTTTATTTGACAGTAGAAGTGAGTTGGAACAATTTCAAACTTTTACGATGCGTTCACTTTCAGAATATCGTGAAAGGGCTTTATTTGAATTCGCATGAAAACGATTCTATCATTTGTAACCAAAAAGAGATCCTCGAATGCGGCGAGAGTGTAAAAACTGTCGAAACTACGCCTAAAGTAAGTGAATGATGTTAACGATGATGGGGTGTCGTAATTTGGAGAACAATGACCACGACGAAAGATAAAGTAAACGTCCATCCTAAAAAGAAAAAACCATTTCCTTTACAAAGTCATAATTTTTCTTTTGTTTCAGCTACTGGATTGGCTTCAGTTTTGCAACAAAATGGTCTTCAAAACGAAATTCGCAGACGAGCTTTCCAATTTTGTATTAAACATTTGTTGTTCGCCGAAAAAATACGATGCGCTGACCGAATCAGATATAAAATGAAGAAAATATAAGCAGATTATAGTATGAATATTATCCTTGTAACAAAAAGGGAGAAATAGCCAATCTTCCCGATATAGCGGTGCTGATTTTTTCACCAGGATGTCCACCAAGTCTCTACATCCCGGAATTGGGACCAGGCAGTTGAGTTTCCTATTGATAGAGCACGACCCTGCAGAAAACGAAAATTTAGTGTTTGTTGGCCCCCTGGGTTTTTGTGCATTGTAATATCCTACATATACTTCTTTACTATACGATATAGGATTTCAAAGAATTTTAAACAGACATTTCTTTTATTAAATAATTAGGTTCAAGTACATACTACTTATTTCATAGTCTGAGATCATCAAAAGTTCGTTTTTTTAGAGCTAAGGAACGTTTCTATAGTCAAAAAATGGATTTTCTCTATACACTGGAAAATGTGAAAACAAAGCTATGTTTATATTTTAATCGTTTGTAAAAAAAAAATTAGGCAATTAGAAGGCCTAATGTGTCGTTATACTCACACGGCAATTACGACATGATATCCCTCAATATTTCAGTTGGGAAATACTTTTCCCATAATTCAATTGTCATGAGTCACATGTGCGAAAAATTACGAGTGCACGGTTAGAATTTAAAGGTCCTTTCGAAACTCGAGATGGGATTCGACGTCGACGAGGAGGAAGGTGGAGATGAGGTGGTCGATGATGAAATCGGTGGACCTTGAGTGGTCAAGTCTTTGACGGGGTCTAGCGGCCTCACGTCGAGGGGTTTCCTGACAACGGTGATGGGCTGAGGAGGAAGGGCTTGGTTCCTATGAGGAGGAAGACGATGGTCATCGTAATATCTTGGCGGCTCAATATAATTTCTATAGTCGTATCTATTATAATCGAATCTGTTATAGTCGTATCTGTTTTGATCATACCTGTTGTCATATCTCATATCATACCTTCCTTGCTCATATCTATCGAATGGGCGGTTGTATGGAGGTTCGGCGTCTATTATGGTGAATTTTGGTGCTGATAAATCGTAAGGGGCGTCGTATCTGTTTTTATTATCCGAATAAGGGGCGTCGTATCTGTTTTTGTTATCCGAAACGTCGATCACGGATGATTGGACACGCGTGACATCTATAACTGGTGACCTGACTCTGGTAATTTCATTGTCTCGCAAAGGTGGGTAGCCGGATGGATTATAAATTGGACGGGGTGGAGTCCATTCTCCGGGGCGTCTTACGACTTCTGGGAGCGTTGCGTAATAGATGATCCTTCTGTTCGGAGGAGAGCCGTTCCTTCGGCTGAAATAGTCGTCGCGGTCGTAATATGATCTTTCCTCGGGGTAATAGTTGGATGATGTCCTTTGCTGGTCGACCAGCCTAGCAGACCTTGCTCTTGAAGAATCTTGATTCTCGCTTCTCGTTATAAATTGATATTCTCTAGGCTTCCTCCATGAACTCTCGCTCCTTTTTTCACGCCTATAGTTCTGCTTCGGCAATATCCTCAATGAAGAACTCACCACTTGAAGTTTATCCAGATTAACGAGTTCATCATCGCTTTTAGATCCAACCTGTTTCTGCACAGAACCATCGATCGCTCTCCAATATTTAGGAACCTCCCTAACGCCTTCCTGACCATAAACGATCCCGGCAAGTCCGCATATAAGCACGATCCTCCTGAAACAAAAAAAAAATGAGCGTCCTCATTATTTTCCCTTGACCCAAAGACAATCTTTCATTAAAAAATCGAAATTACATATCATAGCAATGTCAATTTTAAGTGTCATTTATTGAAGAATTTTTTAAATATTAAAAAATAAGGGAGCTTGACAACCTCAGGACCCTGACGATAAGGCATCTCCGGCTCATCATTATGGACCGTGAAGCGGAGAGAATGTTAAAGTCAACGCCCATAATATTTTAAGATTTGTTTATTAAAGCCTCAAAAAAGGTAAAAACGAGGCCATTGAAGTGCTCTTTGGCATGTTCGTTTTTTGGGCTAAAAACCGTGAAACCAAAAAGACAATGAGCAAATCCTCTCGTGACGGGAATAATCTTTTGCGAAAATCGTGGGACATTTTATTCGGACATAACAATCCGGAGAAATAGAAAAAAAGAAAGGTCTCGCTCCGAATAGCTGCACCGATATTCCAGTTTTATGAGTCTCATCTTCCCACGTCATAATAACGACCTAACAATCGAGGTAATTCGAAAGGATCAGAATAAAAGCCTAGTTAACTTTCCAAAAATTTCATTTTTCTACATTCTATTTCACTGCAATGCAGATGACTTTCAGCATCCGAAAGGAGGCTAATGCATCGACAGGAAGAGCATCGACAACCCGGTTAGAATTGAGGTTCTACTTTTTCCGTTAGGCTTTATATCTTCGGTTCATTTAACCGCGTCTCCCTTTAGAAAACGAGATCCTATTAAAGCTCTGATTGAGTGGCTAAAGAAAAGACCTTTTTTTAAGACGAGAAACCCATTATCGGATGCTCATCATGATATTCAATGAACAAAGCCAAAGTTTTCACCCGTTACTTTCCTGATCCGAACAGGAAGGAAACCTAAAAAAGTGGACAAATGCAGAATTTCTTCCACACTGCTCTAAAATGTCCCCAAATCATAATTTCTTCTGCCGAAACGGTTGCCACTGAATTCGCAAGTGTGTACAGTTAAAAACGGTGGAACTAAAAAATAGCGGAGAAAACGGGACAAAGGAGTTCTTTTATCAATAAAGGCATCCATTATTATTTTTAAGTGGTTGTACAGTTAGGAGAGGAAAAGCTGGAAACTTTATCCGTGAAAAATACAATTTATGACATTGAAAAAAACCTATTTTAGGAAGAAAATCCAATTCTTTTGCAATAAAGATCAGACTTTCTCTTTGATTTTTGAACAGAATTGCAACAACTTAAGGAGGCAATTTCCTGTTCTCTTTTGCATTGTTTACTTTTCGACTTAATTTGAGGCTTTTAGACTATTTTTAGTTTTGAAAAAATTATAGTTTATTTATAACTATGGATTTCTCACGTTCCGTTACGGTTGGAGTGTTCTATAATTTAATTTTGATCAAAATTCTATGATTTGAAGGAATAATTAATAAGAAACGTATGTAGGCTACCTGCCTTATTACGTTTCTTGTATTACCCTTAGAACCAAAGGATCCAATGGGGCATAACTTGTCGTGCCTTCCGGCCAGCCGGACTTCTTCAGGTTTTTAGGTTATTTCTGGTAAATAATATTTAAAATCAATAAAAAAAAAAAATAATATTTAGGGAATACACAAAATTTTGCATGCTTTCATGTAGGTATTGAGCAAGAGAGGACCTTTGGCGGATAGGACGGACATCAAAATTTGAAGATCTCTGACCTTGGCAAAGGGAAAATTTTTACTTCTCTTTGGTCTCTCTTGTTCAACCCGTCCCCCGCAACATCTAATCCTTAAAAATCTCATACCGACGAATCTATTCATCCGATCTTCTAAATATTAGCATATTTGAAATCAGCTCGTCAAAACCTATACATGACCACCTGATTTTTTCAAAATTAAAGTTTTGGTGAAAAATTGCATTTCATATTTTTCCGAGGAAAGGTTTTTCGGAAAAACTGCTCACTATGCAAGTCATAGTTTTCCAAAAGAATGAGAACGAGCTTTTCACAAAAATTTTCCGACCATTTTTAGAGCTCAAAAAGAGGGAACTACTTATAGGCATCTTCCATCACTGTCGCACACTTGGTAGAATTTTGATGTCGGATCTGCCTTAACTAGACTGGAAGGGGACTTGTTTTCTTAGCTTACAATTCAATAAAAATAAACATTTTTGTAACTCTGGGTCCACTCATTCTCAAACTACACAAATATAAAAAAAAAATTGGTCTAGACAATAAGGGATTTAGGTTTTGATTGTTTAAAAGATTTAAGTAAGCTCACAGTAATTACGGGAATAATCTTATTTACAAGTAGATTAATAATCTTACCACATGACGGCGGGAAGAATAAGACGGGACTGAGGTCTGAGACCGAGACGAGACGCTGAGGACTCGCGGGTCCGGACAGGTGGATGCCCCTACTCCTTTTCCGTTTCGTGCATTCTCTTTAATAAGTACAAACCGCTTCAGAGTCCACAATGTCATTGCCATTCGGCGACAAGAAAACTTGCACATCCTCACATTTTGAACACGAAAAGCGAGCCTACTGTGAATGAATTATTTTTTTTAATTTAAATTATGGTGAAAGTTTTACAAATGAGTAATTTAAACCTCGAAGCATGGACATGCACAGTTGCCTCGATTATCATTACAAGGCTGAACCATCATTGTCCATGTTGATGACTGTAATAAACGAAAAATAAAATTGCATTTTGTGTGTGAAAATTGCGATTATCTCGACAGTTCGGTTTTGAATAAAAGCGGGTAATCGGCTTCCTGTTGAAGCCACCGCAAAATCGTTTTAATCTTCTAAATCTTCTGGTGAATTGGTCCATTGCGCAATGTAATTACTAAAAGGAAGTAAATAACAATAGGAATAGGTGGGACTGGGTATAGTGGGGCAGTCGCATAGGGCACGAACTCCGCATTTCCAGTTCCGAAACGTTATGTGAAGTGAGTGATGAATGTCCTTAAAAAGAAAGAGAGGACGTATACGTTCTTGATAAACTATCTTGGTGGAGTGCTTACGCTAGAACAGAGTGTGAAGGTAAACGGAAAAGAGTTGTTTACGTTTGTCTGCACTTGTTTGGGAGTGGTCGAGTATTGGCATTTCGGACTTCAGTATGAGACGTCGAAAAAGAAATCTATGTGGGTACGACCGAACACAAAGGTGTACAACCTAGTACGTAAATCAGGCACGCCTTTGTTCTTCCTTGTTAAATATTTCCCAGAAGATATAAGCAGAGTAAAAGAAGACATAACGCTTTCTCTAATTTACAAACAGACTAAAGGAAGCATCGTTTCTGGATCGGTTTTCTGCGCACCGGAAACGAGTATACTTTTAGGGTCGTACGCTTTACAAGCTGAATATGGCGATTGGTCGTCTGTTGATTATAAAAGTCTTAATTTAAGCAGCCTTCTTCCTCCGGATGTTCTAGAGCAGTATGACATGACTCATAGAAACTGGTCGGAAAGCCTCCGTGCGTGGCACAAAGACCACCAAGGTACGACGAAAAAAGAAGCGCAATTGGAATACATGAGGGTCGCTCAGTACTTAGGAATGTACGGCGTAAACTATTTTCCGACAAAATGGGAAGGGAATTCCGCTTGGCTGGGCGTCCATCCTAAAGGCATCAATATTTACGTGGATAACATTTTGGTCCCTAAAATCGCCCTCAAATGGATCTTCATTCGTCTCGTTCACTATTCGTGCCACAAGTTTATAGTGAAGACCGTCTTGACGAATACGCCGGAATACGTTTTTTGCTTGAAAACTTTGAGGATGACTAGGCAGGTGTTCGAATTCGCCGTCGGATACCATCACTTGTACCTAAGGACGAGGTCTTTGACCACAATTGAAGTCCACAGTGAGCTTCCCAACGACTCCGACGAGACCTCTGAACGAGAGAAGTTCAAAGAAGTCACTGAAGAGATTTGTCAAAACAAAACCACTCCTACGATTCCGAAAACCGTTTTTAGAAGAGTTTCGTTGAGGTTCAACAAAAGGTTTACGAAATTGCCTGTTTTGAATGAAAAAGAAGAACAATCTTTACTTTAATAATGTAAATAAGCCATAAGTGATATCCAACTTGTAAAACTTACATCCTATTTGAGTTTTGAGTCTGCCTAAGTTCAAAAATAAAATTTTTAAAAATACCTAAAATGATCTTTTTGTTCTCCCTTATTACTAGTCGAGTGGCCAAATTAGAATCACTAGCACGATGTCCTACTAACTTAATAATCGATGGATGGTTCATCTTTCTGCATTGATATCTGTATAGAAGTTTTGCAAATAGGATGGCTTTTAAATTTCTCACTCTTTGATTCAAAAGTCTATTAATTTCATTCTCCTGCCTCCAATACTACACAAATAGCAGCCATTTCAAAAGTAGTGATCTTCACATCCGAGCCACCCAGAGCCGGAGTACCTACCAACAAAAACTAAGATTTTATTCCATGAAAATGGGGCAGGTACCTAAAACCATGAGTTTGTCAGCTCCCTACCTCCCACAAGACAATTACAAAATTTGATTACTCTATCTACTATAAGGAGCTGTAATTTTGAGAAATGCTGGAGGAAACATGATAAAATAAGGATGGTCAACAAAATTTCAAACAATGACTGATTTGACAATAATTTTGCCAGCGATATAATTATTATATTCATAATGTTTGGTGAGATTTTGAAAAAATTATCTCCTACAAAGCTTTTAAGGAAAATAATATCATTTTTTCGGATCTTATAATTCACCGAGGCCGGTGAACTGTTCTGGAAAAGCCTGGGTTTCTGGGGTATCAAGTATGAATCATGACCACCCTAATGAATGGTGAGTCATAAAAGGTCATTCTAGAGAAAACACATTAACCGCTACCTAGTGAGAATCCAAGAGTACTAAACCAGAAATAATGAGCACAAATTTCTCTCATAATTCACATGCTTACATTGCATTTTCGTCATGAAGTCACCTTTGAGCAGAAAAAATTCTTAACGTCGCCAAAAAATGCAACCTCTTTTAGTAAAAAAAAAAAAAAAAAAAAAAAAAAAAAAAATCATTTGCTTGCAAAAAAAAAAGTTCTTATGTATTCACCTCAAAAAAAATTTTACGATTTATTTGTGTACTTGAAGAAAATAATTATTTTATGATTTGGATTCATTTCATTACCCATGAAGTAGGGCCTAGTTGTTGATTTTTATAAAATAATCAATACAATCAATCCAAGTTCTGCTTTCAATCAGTTGATTGATTGATTCTATTAAGTTGTTTTTTTTTTTTTTTTTTTTTTTTTTAAATAAACACATTAATTGTGATCCTAATCAAGTCATTTATACCTATGGCTACCCACAGAAAAGTTTTCTTTCCTTAAAGTAGCAGTTAGCCAAAACGAGGCCACAACCTTGTGAGATTATGGAATTGTAAAATGCTTTTGAGAGGGGAAAAAAATGGATTATACGTACACTTATGATAACAAACCTTTCAGATTGATAAGGCCGTAAATTAAATAGCCAAATGACGGATGATAAAAAAAAGAGACAATTTTTTTTTAATTTAACAATTTACATAGCACTTAGGAATGGCAAAATTAGAGGGAATAAACTCACAAAATTTTGAAAAACAAGAATTTCTGTCCAACAATATACAATTTTGTCAAGTATTTTTGTCAATGTAATATTGTGATAATTGGGTAGCTGCCCAGGTATTTATGACATAGGTTGTCAGGGTCTATACAATAACGAGTTATGTCCTGTGGTTATCTATTTCTCCCCCCTTTATTTTATATCTACCTTGAGCTATTCCATGTAATCAAGGAAGCGGATGTTTTTAAAAATGAATCAAATCAATTTCGTCAACAAATTAATGAATATCGTTGCAGAACAATGATTATATTTCAACGAAAACTTTTCTTCGTTTTCGAATATTTTTTGTGGATTAAAGTGTATTTTTTTATGGTATTTAATTCTCAAACCATCTTAAAAATAGGATGATTTTGAAACTTGGTGCCATTAAGCCCTTGACTATTAACTGATTATTGCATAAGTTGCATAACACCGACTTACATAACTAAATAAGGGAAATAGGCAAACAAAAAGTTTTTTCTTTTAAATATTTTATATTCCAAAAATAAATTGTTTACAATGAACATTTTAAAATTAACTAATATCACAATATTAATTAAGTAGATAAAAACAAATTTATACAGCAAACAAAATTAGTTTACAGTGTCTATAGTTGTTTATTAGCAGGTGTGCACTTATTTTAGGAAAAGAATTCATGCGATTTGAACTTGGCGAATTCTGGTTTGTCTAGCTCTAGAGTGGAATCCTGGATGTCCTTTTTGATTGCGGCTATGAGTTCGTCGACGGATGAATAGTTTTCCATGGGCCTTAAATAACTACAGACGCAAACTTTCATGAGGGAGCCGTAAAAGGGCTTCTCGAAGGTGTTCAAGATGTGGATTTCCATTGTTTTCTCTTTGTTGTTGTAGAAAAGGTTCCATCCAACGCTCATTACCATTTTGTAGACGGGGCCAGCGTCGACCTGGGCCCAACCGCAATAAACTCCGGTCTCGATCGGTGGAAGTTTCTGGACGACTTCGTTGGAGTAATTGGCGGTCGGTATTCCGAGTTCTTTCGATCCACGTCCGAATCCAGTGGTGACGACCCCGCGGACGAAAAGAGGAAGGTAACCGGAGATTCCGTTCATTTTGGATTCCCCGCAACGTTTTGACGAACGAGATGTCCTCACGACTACCACTCAGTACGCCCGTTTCCGTCCCCAACTCCCCACCAACAGCGCAATTTGGAAAAGGGGCAGTCCACGTTCACGATTTTCATCCCTCCAGGATATCGAGAGGTTACGTAATCAGGTGTTCTCTTATCATTTTTATCAAACACATGGCCCCGCGCATGTGCGCTAAACGAGTTCAAGAAGAAACATCGAGATCTGCTACTCTAATTGATCCTGAGAGAGCTGATCCTCCGAGCTTCTTCTCGGTGTGCTAAACAAAGGGTCTACCTAATTTACTGACCGATAAAAAACGTACTACCGGACAAACTACTGATGCGAGCGGGCTGAAATTTTGCAAGCGATGCATATTTTGATAGGTAGCATCGATCCTTGATGGAAATGTTCGCCCCTGGACTCACGTCTCACGCTTGGGGCGTTTTTGATATCATGCTCGGCTATACCCAGTAAATAAATGTTTCCAATCCGTTCAACCATAAAATAAACAGTCCTTTTTTTTATGGTTCAACCTGTTTAACTGATTCCCCTGAGCCAGTCTGCCCCTGCCGATATGCAAAGGCTATCGAAATGACTATTCGATGTCGCAGCTCCTCCATTCCTAATCCGTTCCGGAGTTCCCGTTACCGGACAAAGGACTCCTAGCTGTTAGCCTGTTACTTGCGAAATACGAGCTATCTACCGTGTTTCCTGGGCGCGTTTTAAATTATTTAAATAAGCCTGTTAGATTTTTTTCCACGTTTATGACTTGTCAGCTTTTTTCAAGAAGGAAGATTCAAGATTTGTACAATTTAAACTTATCTGGCCATGTTAACGACGTGAAGTGTTAACTCGATGTAAACAAAAGACCGAAAAACGGTTGCATGACTACTCTCAATAGTCTTGGACCTTGGTAGTTGGTACAGATGCTACCGACTCTCGAGTCTTCGTCAACGATGAATGATGAAAGAATGAATTCGCCTTACGGTATGGGCGAAACTGATGAGAATGAGATGAACAATGAGGCTGATATGAATGCTGAAGACCATGAAGGGTCTGACTCCAATTCGGAAGGGACGAACCATTCATCCATATCTACGGTCTCGGAAGAAGACATGCTCAAATGGCTTGCAGCGGTTGAATGTGAATATGATGTAAGTAAGTATCTACAAGTAATGAATGTTAATAATTTATTTATTTTTTAGATAGGACACAACGTGAAAAATACTTGCAAGACTTGTAATAAAGAGTTTTCTTCTGCAAAGGCTTGCTCAAATCACAGGAAAAGCCACTTAAAAGAGAAGTCTTATCACTGCCCTTTTTGCAGCGCTTCTTTTTCGCTTGGCTCCTATTTGAAGGCGCACACGTTGGTTCATACGGGCCAAAAACCCTTCAAATGTGATCAGTGTGAGAAGTCCTACACGCAGAAATCTTCTTTGAACATCCATTACAGGACGCACACTGGCGTTAAACCTTACGAATGCGATGTCTGCCAAACCAAATTTGCTGCCAAAAGTTACCTTACTTATCACATGTAAGAAGTTATTTTTCCTTTGTAATATAAAGTATTTTTCCAGGCGAGTTCACAAGACTGTTCCAATTTCCTGCAACCACTGCCCAAAGAAATTTGAAGATCAAGCTCAATACAGTCACCACTTGAAATCTCACAGTCGTTTTCGCTGCAAAACATGCGGGAAAAAATTTCTCAAGAAGACTTCATTGATCAACCACAAAACCAAAATTTGTCAAGACTAGCTAGTTTTTATATAAATCTTTAAACAATTTTGATGTTTTTAAGCAAGAGATTTACGATTTATAAAGGTGCTGAAGAAGAAATTTGTCGTTACATTATCTAAGTGCCTATTACTTATTTAAATTGAGAACTTATAATCAGAAAAGTTAAGGAATTATTCAAGCACCAAAGAAATTTTGGGTATCATTTGTCTCTTGCATATAAATGGACCTTCAACTCATTATCGGCATTTTGTCAAGGACTGTTATTTCAAGCTCAAAACGAGTAGAGGATTCATTTGTACTATTGAAGCCATTTTTTTTTATGAGAAAAAATTTATGGCCGTTTTCCCCTCTCTTTCATAATTCGTTAATTTTGTAATTTATTTTTTAATTATTTTGATAGGTTTGTTGTTTCTTGTTCCTTTATTTCAATAATAAATTTTTTTTTTAAGATTTGTGTTATTACGATACCTACCTTGTTTTGCCTGAAAATGTTCCTCACATAAGTCTAAGCTTGTCAGTTCTCATGACTAGCCAGTGGCACTAGGAATGACATCCAATTCGAATGTACTAAATTTCAGATCAACTGACGTCTGGTTCTCAGGAAGCTGAGAAAACTGTCACTTTCTAATTGTGGGGCATAATGAGTGACTCAACCATGGGCATCCCCTAGATTCGTGCCACCTGCCAAGTTCTAAAATGATAGTGCTGTGCCCACACGTTTAACAACCAAAGCAGTCAAGGATGTGGGCAAACTTTTAAAAGGATTGCATTAGACATAAATCGTCCGGAGTCTGAATAGGAACACAACAATGCTGAGTGGTTACTCACGGCTTGAATGGGAACTAGTGTATCAATAGCAATTTAGACAGAAAAAACAATATTTTCTTTATTTGATAAAAATATATGTACAAATAACTTAAAACTTATAATGACAATGTAAATTAAGTAATTTAGATTTTAGGCTTCTTAGGTAGAGATCCGAATGCAGATATAACGGTGCCTTTGGTGCCGGTGATTGAAGATGTCAGTTTGGCCAATGAGGCAGGAGTCGGTTTAGCACCTGCTGTAGGAAAAACGCCAACCTGATCCCACTTAGAAACTCTTTTTTTGATTTCTTCTTCACCAGCCGCTCCACTTCCATTCGAAGTCCTTTTCGTCCCGACCACAAATTCGACTGGCACTTGAAGTCTTTTGTTGGCCGATTTTTCTTTTCTATCTCGATCTTTGACGTCCACAGATTTTTTCTGCGACTTGGCCAATTCATCGTAATATGAATCTTTGCCCCATTTCAATGGGTCATAAATGTGAGGCTCGTAATTTGTCCCGAATTCGTTTATGTTGCAAAACTGGATGAGTTTTTCATAAATGCTGGGGTTCCTGAAGGCTTTCCGTTGCTGAATGATTGTATTCATGTCGACGTTTTTGTTCCGCATCTTTTCTGTGAGGTCAACAATTTTTTGCTGGAGGTCAAACGAGCAGGTTCCGGGAGGCTCAGGAGGGATATCGACATCGGTAAAGACTGGAAGCTCTTCTTGTGGCTCGACAGGAGCTTCGGGAACTTCAGCGGTGCCGTTTTCCGGTGACTCCTCCATTGGCTCGGCGAACGCGGGAGTTGCTGGACGCTGCGGAAGGAGGATGACCACACTCGAGTTGTCCTCTTCTTCGTTCTTCTCATGGTCGTCATCTGACAAAGCAGCATCGTGTTCGTCACCATAAGAGACCAAATGCATCCTCCTGCCCACCTTCGCTTCCACAGCAGGCGGCTTCTCAGCCTCCACTTTCGCTGGCTTCTTCAAATCATCGTGGTAAATATCCTCACCTTCAGAATCCGTGTATGTGTCCGTCAAAGAGGTCAGTGCACTCGCCATGATTGTCCCTCAATTATAAAAGCTCAACAATTTACGAACCAGATCACACACTATTTAGATTTAAATTTGAATTAAACGATAACTGCATAGAAAGGTGAACAAAAAATGTAAATACACTACAGCCATAACCTGCATTTGACTTCACTGTTACCAAAGGGCATTGACGAATTATCGATTTTAAATTAATTATTTAGATTTTGAGGCTATTGAAGCCACCATTCGTAGCTTGTTGAGTGTTGACCTCTTTATGTGTTTTAGCTGTCCTAATTTATTGATCCCTATTAGGTATTTTTAATTATGGTTCTTTTATTTTAAATTCCCAAAGCAATATCTCTAACAATCGAAGCTTATAATCGATGCTTGCATTCCTCCCTCAAGGTTATCTCCTGTCAAACTGCAAACAGAAACATCGTAAAATTTATCATTTTCTCACGTTCCGGTGTTTGAGGAGTAGCGAGCAATTATGAAATCGGCGATCCACCTACCTTTGAAGGACGAACAAGAAATAATTGAAAAAGCGAAAGATTGGGCCCTGATGCATGGTATTTCTTATTTTACTAATCAATATGAGTGAATGAGGTATACATTCTGTGCTAAGCCGGTCATTTCTGCAGCAGTTTGCTCATAAAATATTAAGAATACATACTAGTTCTTGCTTTTTTGAGGTTCCAGGAACTCTTTGTATTATGTGTACTATAGTATTGTGACACCTTGTACCTTGCAGAAATTGTTGATAGATTAAGTAGCTCTATATGTTCCCATGGTGGTGATGATCACCCGGAACATATCTGCTATGATGAATTCATTGTTTGTTTCTTACAGGAAAATAGCGTCAGAAAATAAAAGATTTTAATGTTGCTATTTTAGGTATTGCTCTAAGGCTGAAAAATTACTACGATGATGATTCTGTGAGCATCGCACCATTTACATTACTCCCATCCGTCATGAGGAAGAAAGAATTTGAAGAGGTCATAGCTGCACAACGAGTTCTAAGCGAGCTCATGCACAAGGTCGCTCATGATCACGAATTTTTAGAAAATTCGCTCAAAAAGTAATTTATTTTCACATCATTTGGAGTTTATCTTTTTCATTTTATTTCAGAACGATTCAGTTTGATGATTTTACCAAACGCCTTTTTGATATCTATACGACTGTTAGGACTGAAGGTTTTGCTCAGGTGATTGCAATAAATTAATCTTTAATTCATTATGAAGGCTCATGACACATTTTGGGATATTAGTAATACAGCTAGGAAGGAAAATCCATTGAGAATTGCCATCATAACCTGCATGCTTTTAAATTGGGATGTTAAATTCCTTTCTGGGATGTATATTTACCAGTTAACCCCTTCTTTTGTCTTAAAACTAGCACGTTAAAAACAAAAATTTTCCGGTATTGTAGGAGTTGAGCCTGGCGATTCTTAGGAATGACGTCCTGATGTCGCCTTGTGGACCGAAGCAAGTTGAAATAAATTCGATAGCTTCAGGATTCGCGTGGCTCGGTCCTGTTTCAAGGGAACTTCACAGGTTTTAACTGCTTTTTTCATGCTTTCATTTTTAATACCTCATTTTCGCATGATATTTTTACTAACTCTGTTGGTAAGGGTATGGTGGGTAATGGTGGTGGAAGCTTTTGACGTATCATATTGGCAGTTGGCTGCAGTGCCATTCCCCCTTTAGTAACGGAAATCCATAACTTCCTTTCGTTTTTCATTAAAAGGGACGGTTGAACACAAACACTGAGGCCTTCATATCATATTCATCCGTGTTTAAAAATAAAAAAACCACCACGATTTTACGCTTTTAGGTTTTGAGCTTGGGAATCTTCAGATCTGATTACCTAAGCGATGAAAGCTCTAAGAAAATGAAGCAAGTAGAGTTTAACACGATCGCCTCAAGTTTTGCTGGCCTCAGCACACAAGTCACCAAACTTCACAGGTAACTGATGAAAGTTTTCGTCTTTATTTAGGCACTCGGCGTTTTTTGGGTTCGGTTATGGTGAAGGATTAACATAAGTAGTATTAGTACTAACAATTAGGTAACTATTTCACTTTTTGACTGTCTTCGTATTCTTATTATTTATTTTATTAACAGGTATATTTTGAGGGAACTTGGCCGAGATGTTCTTACTGGAAGTGTAAGGAATGCGTTTCTTGTTTGTTCTATAAAAGGGGGCGTAGCTGCGGAGGTGCTAGTGCTCTCAAGATTCTTCTCTTAAAGCCTTTTCTGGGCCACATTTTGTCAAATCAAACTTGATTTTTAAGGTCATCCAAAGAAATTTCAAGTCCTACTATAAATAATTCATGATTTACTTGTTTCATTTGAGTCAGCGTAGGGAGTAATTTCAATTGTGATTACACGTTGCAATTACAATTACCTACCTAAAAATCGTTATCATAAAAACACATGATGTAATCATAATTTCAACTATAAATGTAATAGTAATTATTATGATTACAACCACAATTTTAATTGTGATTACAACCCTTGGCAATCGTAATTGTGATTACAACCCTTGGCAATCGTAATTGTGATTACAACCCTTGGCAATCGTAATTGTGATTACAACCCTTGGCAATCGTAATTGTGATTACAACCCTTGGTAATCGTAATTGTGATTACAACCCTTGGTAATCGTAATTGTGATTACAACCCTTGGTAATCGTAATTGTGATTACAACCCTTGGTAATCGTAATTGAGATTACAACCTTTATCAATTGTGATTACAACCCTTGGTAATCGTAATTGTGATTACAACCCTTGGTAATCGTAATTGTGATTACAACCCTTGGTAATCGTAATTGTGATTACAACCCTTGGTAATCGTAATTGTGATTACAACCCTTGGTAATCGTAGTTGTGATTACAACCCTTGGTGATCGTAATTGTGATTACAACCCTTGGTAATCGTAATTGTGATTACAACCTTGGGTAATCGTTATTGTGATTACAACCCAGAGTAATCGTAATTGTGATTACAACCCTGGCTAATCGTAATTGTGATCCCAACCCTGGGTAATCCTTATTGTATTAGAACCCTGGGTAATCCTAATTGTGATTACAACTCTGGGTAATCGTAATTGTGATCACAATAATTGTGATTACAACTGTAACCGTAATTGAGATTACATCTGTAATCATAAATGTGCAATTGTAATCGCATCACTTTTAGGTAGATTTTTCCATGCAATTGCGATTGTAATCTTAATTTTTTTCAGAATTTACGATTGTAATCTTAACTTTTCAGAATTTACGATTGTAATAGAAATTTTTCAGTGATAACAGCTTCAATTGCCATTTTTCTGAAATAACGACCTTCAGAACAGCTCGTTCAAAATAGCTTCATTTCCTTTGGAAATCAGCTAAAAGCCCTGAAAATTTCATGTCATTTGTTTCATGAAGAGCTGTGCCTTTAGTGCCCACTTAATTTTCACCATTTTTGCACGTTTAGACCCCAAGAAAGTCTTTCACTGGCTACGTCCCTTAAAATGTCGAAATTTACATCATTTAATTTTTTGTATTTTCAGTTACCTGAAAATACAGCACTAGAAGGAGTATGTGCTGGAATTGTTCACGCCTGGGAAATTTACAATAAAAAAAGGTTTTTATTTTTATTTCTCAAGTTCATTCATAAAAATTATTTTTAGTGCGGTTGTCATTTTTTTAGTCGAAGAAAAAACATACAATATATGCGACCAAAGATTCATGGAGTTTGAAATACGACGGCAGCAACCACAAATACGTGTTCTCAGGCGAAAGTTTTCAGATTTCTCGGCTGCAAAGCTTGGCCCAAAAAAGGAACTTTTACTGTAAAACAAACATTTCAAAATAACAAGATTTTAGCAATTTTTATCATTATAGGAAAGATGATGAAATCGCTGTAGTTTACATGAGGACAGGGTATGACCCAGGTTTGTATAGAGGAGAGGAAGACTGGAAAATCCGTCTTATGATTGAGCGATCAACTGCAATCAAATGCCCTAGTATCCAATACCAATTAGCGGGCACTAAAAAAATCCAACAAGTATTAGCAACCCCTGGAGCAGTGGAACAGTTCATCTCGAATCCCGAAGATGTCAAAAGAATAAGATCGCTTTTTACTAATATTTATAGTCTCGACGTAAGTCAAAAGTCGTTCTAGCCTTTTTTATTCCGATTAAAGGGGCCTGAAGGTGATGCCGCATGCAATCTGGCAATGAAAAATCCCGAAAATTACGTCCTCAAACCTCAAAGGGAAGGAGGTGGCAATAACATTTATGGAAAAGACATTCCAAACTTGTTGTCCAGCATGACAAGCGAGGAAAGGCAAGCTATGATTTTGATGCAGCTCATCAAACCAGTCCCTACACAAAATATCATCGTACAACGAGGCTCAAAAAATCAAATATGTGACATCATATCCGAACTTGGCATCTTTTCCTACGTCATAGGGTAAATAAAGATATTCTTCATTCACAAAATTATTTTTTTTATTTGCAGATCAGCCAAGGAAATATTTGTTATCAAAGAAGCAGGACACATGCTCAGGTCTAAACCTGCTACAGTCAACGAAGGAGGTGTAGCATCCGGCTACGGTGCTCTAGACTCACCATTTTTAATATAAAATTTATACAAAATATCACTGTTTTTAAAAATTATAGATTATTATATTGTTAATTTCCTTTCATTATTTGAATTTTGGCTCTTGAGGCAACCTAACCTTGGCCTGAACCTTCCCGGAAGTGAAAGAAATCAAAACAAAAGTTCATTTTCTACGTTTCAATTTACAGTGATTAGTTTTAATCAAAAATGACGAGCAGTTCTGGAGATAGTGCAGCACCTTTGGATTTTCATGTCTCATCTTGTGAGGATACAAGTAAGTTGGGCATTGCGACTGAAGATTGCCCATTGTGCTGTAAAGCGAAAAGGACATTTTACTGCAAAGGGTGCATAAGGAATGGCTATTTTCATCATTCTGTTCGCTGCACGGAAAGCTTTATCGACAAAAAACTCAAATTGTTGTCATACAAACAAGAGAAAAGTCGAGCCCAGGAGTCCATCGAGACCAAGCTAACGCCTCATTTACAAATCGCTAGGATGGATGGTGAAATAAAAGCTTATCATGAAAGAATCCGTTTTTTAAAATTGTTGATCCAAGACAAGAAAACGACAATCGTCGAAAAAAAAGAGAGAGTTAGGGTCCTCTCGGAGGCAAATTCTGACAAAAGAATCCGACTCCCGCGTTACGAAGATAGAGTCGGACAGCTCAAAAATTACGTCAAAAAGCGCTCAAACGACTTAAAAGGACAAGAAGAAAACTTAAGGGTCGCCAAAGAAAAACTAATGAAAATAAGAAAAGTCAACGTTAACCAACTTGTCGAATATATATTTCCCATTTCTGTCGTCAAACCTTCTGTATGTTTTGAAGAAGACAGCGACACTGTCAGTGCATTAGAAGACGCCTGCAGAACAGCATACGTCCAGGGTAAATGGGTCTTCACAAATATATCGTCAGAACTTCAACATTGCATTGTGGCACCAACATTGCCAAGTTCGGGTGACTATTCGGCATACAATGATTGGGTTGCTGCAAACAAAGATGGCGTGCCAAGTTCCACAAATGCGATTGATTTTAATCCAGCATATAACATAAGTGCAGCACTTACATACACTACTCAGTTAGTTAATATGTTGGCGTATTATTTAGATATAAGACTCCCGGCTAAATTATGCTATAGCGAATTCTGCAGTAGCGAGATGAGTAAAGAAAAGTTTACTAAGAAAGTCGCCCGTCTTAATTGGAACGTTATTCATTTATGTTTGTCTCAAAATGTTGACCCGAATTTACTTAAAGCGGAAAGTACGCTGGCGAATATTCTGAAGCTTTTGGAGGCATCTGAATTGGGAAGGACGGGGCCATGCGAGATTGATCCTGAGTCGACGCAGACGCTCGAGGAGACTCTAAGGCGAGATTTGGAGCGATGTAGCGACTCTGAGGATTCTGAAGATGACAGCGAGCATCTTTCGTATGAATGGGAGGCGGTCGCTAATGTCGGCCTTCCTGAAGTCGAAGCCGGACCCGTCCAGAATTTAACATCCCAACAATTATCTAGTTCTAGTGTAGCAGGAGGTCTTATCACTTCCACAGCAGCGTCTATTGTATCATTATGGCGTGGATGGGCGACCAATAGGTAGCGAATGTCAAAAAAAACGTTTTTATGTTAAAAAATATTCCTCTTGCACTTTTTTTCCATTTCTTGTGACCATGTAAATACATAATTTTAGAGTAAATTTTTAACAAAATGACCTTTTGAAAAGCACAACTCAGGTACAATCTTTCCATAATAATTATTTGGTCTAGAGCATTCAATTACAAGGCCTGCATTTTACTTGTCAATGGCTATAATTGTTCCAATCCACAGCCAGGTACCAACTATATTTGTTTTTTAATTTTTATAAATCATTTCCTTGTCCTTCACATCACTGATTGTTAAATATTTTTGCAAGCCCAAAATATTTGCCGATATAATTTGTTATTTTTGAAAATAAAATATATTTATAAACTATTGGTTTCTTTTATTGGGCCAGAAAAATCTTAGGATTTTAGGTATGAAGGGAAATTTGGGGGGAAAAAATTAGTTAAATAAAACTCCCGGTTGTTTATTAATTAAAAAGGCAATTTTCTGTATAACTCAAATTTTTCTTTAGCCATTTTCTGCCATAAGCCCTAAGTTTTTCTGCAAAAAGCCCCAAAATGTAGCAAAAAACCAATTGTCTGTCTAAAAACTACCAACTTTTCTTTGTCTATTTTTTTTCCAAAGTTACCCAAATTTCTTGCCAAAAAGCTAGTTTTCTATTTAGGTACTTATAATGTCCAATTTTTCTGTACCTACCTTTTTTTTTTCCTTTTTTTTTTTTCTCTCTCTCTTCTAAAATCCCCTAAATTTTCATACAAAAATTTTCTATCTAACAACTCCCAATTTTTATTTACTTTTTTAAATTAATTTATTTAATTTTCTGACTCCTAAAATGTCAATATCCTACCAAAATTTAGTTAAATAAAACTCCCGAATGTTTATTAATTATTTAGACAACTCGAACCACCCATAACTTCCGCAATTATTGTCCGATTTTCTCGATATTTATACCGTTAAAAAGCTCGTTTCAAGAGCTACATAAGTGATTCAGATCATAAAATCGCTCAGACGACTCCTTAGTCCTTACAATTGATCTTTAAGGTCAGAAATCGTGATGTAAAAAAAAAAAAAAAAAAAAAAATTAATAATACCTATTTATTTCGATACAATAATACATAAGTAACAAAATATTACACACTAATAGCTACAATATATGTAAATATTGTGAAAAGTATGTAGGTATGCATATGAGGTGTCTATTTCTTGTTTCCTCCTCCATGTCTGACATCCTGGGGGTTGAGTTGCCTGGAGTGGTTGTCCAAATCGGGCTTGCTTCCGGCCCCATGATATCCGCTTGCTTTTCCAGGCCCAGTGATGGAATGATTTGGATTTTTCTGATTCGCCCTGTTGTCGTTCATGGCGGCAATTTTATGGTGAAAACTGAAATGACTGAGGAAAAACATTCTACGCTCCCTTTTATACTTACCCAACGTCCGGTTTTGGTGGGGTAAATATCTTTGCATATTTATCTTCGGGTCTATATTTAGCTGATTAAATGAGGCGGAGGAGGAAAATCTTGTTTGTTGCATTGGAATTTATTGTTTTTTTTTTTTTTTTTTTTTTTTCTTAACTGGGTAGAATTACTTGCTCTATCCAGGAAAATTGTGACAGAGGCGGATCCAGGAATTTTTCCGGAGGCGAACCACTAAAAATCAAATCCCCCCCCCCCTTAAAAATAGTTTTAAACTTTATCTTTAGAACGTTGATTTTAAGTTTTTGACGAAAAATTGTCTCTTAAAAAGTTGATTTTGAGGTTTTTGACGAAAATTTGGCTCTTTGAAACGTTGATTTTGAGGTTTTTGATGAAAATTATTATCTCTGAAAACGTTGATTTTGAGGTTTTTGACAAAAAATTGGCTTTAAAAAACGTTGATTTTGAGGTTTTTGATGAAAGATAGGTTCTCAAATAATGTAATTTCAAGGTTTTTGACGAAAAAGAGCCTTAAAACGTTGATTTTGAGGTTTTTCACGAAAAATTGGCTTTAAAAAACGTTGATTTTGAGGTTTTTCACGAAAAATTGGTTTTCAAATAATGTAAATTTTAAGGTTTTTGACGAAAATTATCTCTTAAAACGTTGATTTTGAGGGTTTTTGACGAAAAATTGGCTTTATAAAACGTTGATTTTGTGGTTTTTGATGAAAAATTGGTTTTAAAAAGGCAATTTTCTGTAAAAATCAAATTTTTCTTTAGCCAATTTCTGCCATAAGCCCCAAGTTTTTCTGCAAAAAGCCAATTTTCTGTCCCGAATCCCCGAAATGTGGCAAAAAACAAATTGTCTAAATCTCCCAATTTTTTTTTTGTTTACCTATTTTTTGTCCAAAATTACCCAAAATTTTGTGCCAAAAAGCAAGTTTTCTATTTAGGTACTTAATTTTCAAACAAAAAAGCCAATTTTCTATCTAACAACTCCCAAATTTTATGTATGTACTTTTTTTCCCCCAAAACCCCAAAGCTTTCTGCCTGAAATTCTGACAGAAAATTGACTTTTTGTGCTTTTTGGTGAAAAAT
The DNA here is from genome assembly GCA_018703685.1 of Orius laevigatus. Taxonomy (NCBI): domain Eukaryota; kingdom Metazoa; phylum Arthropoda; class Insecta; order Hemiptera; family Anthocoridae; genus Orius; species Orius laevigatus. The sequence goes on from JAGWEN010000109.1 coordinate 56,837, forward strand.
TAGAATTGGCTTTTTGGCAAAATTTGGATAATTTTAGACAAAAAATAGGCCAAGAAAAATTCAGAGTACCTATTTTCTGTCTAAAACTCCCCAAATTTTCATATGAAAAGTCTCAAAAGTCAATTTTCTATCTAAAGCGCCCAATTTTGATGAAATGTTAACCATTTTCTCTTCATGACGTCACGTTTCGTCAAAAGGGAACCAACAAATAAGTTATGGAGGGGGAAATGTCAAGGATAATCTGAAATCTTTCTGTTATCACCAGCTTTCAAACAAATATTGATTATAATTACGAGAGTTTTATTATTAAATGGTGACTTTGAGAATTTAATTAACTTCCAGCCCAAGGAAGTTAAAAGAATGGAAGTTAACATGGACTGGGTATAATTTTAGATTAGCACTCGTTTCAACATTGTTGCACAATTTATATTTGCCATATTTTAAGTGAAATGGCTGTTTGAATTCGCTGAGGCTTTTATCTTATCTCAGACGCCTTTTCTATTCCACAGGATGTGATAAATTTGAGTCGAATTCATAACGAAAATGGATTTTTTAAATTTGTTGTTTATTTTGACGGTTTTACTTCATAATTCGGTGAGCCAGTTAAGTTTTGACCCTGAGCTGGAATGTTCGAGTTTCTACGACAAGGCTTACACCGGCTATGTCCCAAAAGGAAGCAAACAAGCTGGCCGGTATACCAAAGCGGGGACGAACGTTGACCTCAAGACTTGCATAGACTCTTGCTGCGAGCATAAAACCTGCAATGTTGTTTTCATGTACAACACTTCCTGCTACGAGGTAAAATCATCAAAATTCATTTTCTTTATAATTTTTTTTCTTCTAGATTGAATGTGAAAGTGATGACTTATGCGAGCCTGTAATTCGGCCTGAATCCAAGTTTGGAGAGCATGTCAAGATGGTTTTTATTAGACGGGTCAGTCCGGAAATTCAAGCGGATGATTTCCAAGACAACCCGTACAGGTAACATGAAATAAAATGTCTTATTGGTTGCCTACTTCAAAATTTGGGTGGAGAATCAACTAAAACGATTTCTCAGCACCCTGTTGACTAACCAACATGAAATTTGGAACAGCCAGATTTTGTATACTCTTTGACAAAAACGGACCCTTATCAGTCAGATTTTGAACCTTTTTCAACAATAATTGACCCCTTTCAGCCTGATTTTGTATATTCTTTGACAAAAAAAGACCCTTTGTATGCAGATTTTTTTTTTTTTTTTTTTTTTTTTTTTTTTTTTTTTGTCAAAAAAAAGACCCTTATCAGTCAGATTTTGAACCTTTTTCTACAAAAAAGACCCCTTTCATCCAGATTTTGTATATTCTTTCACAAAAAACAAGAACCTTTTTATCCAGATTTTGAATTTTCTTTGACAAAAACAGACCTTTGTCAGTCAGATTTTGAACCTTTTTCAACAATAATAGACCCCTTTCAGCCTGATTTTTTATATTCTTTGACAAAAAAAAGACCCTTTTCATCCAGATTTTGTATTTTCTTTGACAAAAACAGACCCTTATCAGTCAGATTTTGAACCTTTTTAAACAATAAAAGATCCCTTTGAGCCTGATTTTATATATTTATATATAATTTAAATATTTATATATAATTTTATATATTTATTCCTTCACAAAAAAAGAACCTTTTCATCCTGATTTTGTATTTTATTTGACAAAAACAGACCCTTATCTGTCAGATTTTGAACCTTTTTCAACAAGAAAGACCCCTTTCAGCCAGATTTTGTGTATTCTTTGACAGAAAAAGACCCTTATCAGTCGGATTTTGAATCTTTTTCAACTAGAAAGACCCCTTTCAGCCAGATTTTGTGTACTCTTTGACAAAAAAAAACAAAAAAAAAACGTATTAATCAGATTTTTTTTTTCTTTCTCTTTCAATAAGAAAGACCTCTTTCATCCAGATTTTGTATATTCTTCGACTGGAAAAGGCCCCTTCCAGCCAGATTTTTTATATTCTTTGACAAAAAAAAAAAAAAAAAAAAAAAAAATACAATTTTCATCCAGATTTCGTACCATTTTTGACAAAAAAAGACCCTTTCTAGGCAGATTTTGAACTTATTTTTTCAGCCTGCTTTGCCGGTAAAATCACGCGATAAAAACTCTTGCTGTTGGCAAAATAAAAATTTTTATCTAGTCATCCTAATTGGTCTAGCTTAGGAAAAGAAATTTCGTTTTTGAGTTGCTCCACTCAAATTAGGTCTCGGAATACTTAAGGAATCATTGCAACATGATTTAGGATTCACCTAATTTTTTTATTTTTCATTTTAGCAATGATAACATGGTAGCAATCGCTTCAAATCTAGATCCTATCAAAACCTGTGAACCAGATGTACCAGAGAGTTGCAACATGAATGAAAGATGTGTTCCATCGCAGATCTCACAAACAAATATCTGCTCTTGTATAGAAGGTTTTGAACGCAATTTAGAAAACTTCTGCGTCAAAAGTATTGCAATATCAAATAAATGACAAAAATAATAATTTTTTTTTAGCACAAAACAACATCACACAGTATTTTCCTACATCTTCCTCACTTCCATCACCCAAGAGTGAACCTGTGCCAGAAATCAAAGAATCGACCCCCAGCCCTACAAAGCAAATTATCATCTCCGTCATGTCTAAAAAGATAAGGTTGCCTGAAAACGACGTAAAATTATCAGCATTTCCTGTTCCTGTGGAAACTCCTGGTAAACTTTAAAATAATGAGGAAAAAAACTAAGCTCTGTTATTTTAGATAAACCTTATAGTTATAAATGGGAGTTACTCTCTCATCCACATGGGAGTGAAAGAACTGTGAGCGAAAATCAAGGAGCTACTCTAAAATTGAGTCAGTTAACTGAAGGAGTTTACGTGTTTAAAGTCAGCGTGACCGGCCCCGGTGCTTATGGCGAGACTGAAGCTAATGTCACTGTTTTACCACGTACGTTTTAATACTTTAAATGCGGCACAATTTCATGACTGAAATATCAATAAAATCAGTCAAAAATTGAGGAAGTTGAAGGCATTTAAAAGTTCAGTCATGAAATTGTGCCGCATTGAATGTTTTAAAGGCTCCCGCCGGGTACGATAGGCTAATCGGCCCCGGACGAGTTTTCGCTCTATTATTTTTTAGGGTCTTTTATATCTAAAAAGAAACCTACTCACCAAAATTTTAGAGTCCTAGGGTGCTTCTAGGGTTAGTTATAACAAAAATACGTGAAAAAGCGACGTTTTGTCACTATTTATTTTTTCACGGACGGAGAAATCAAATAAAATTTTTTTTCCAAGTCGAAAATTACTTAAAAACATGTCAGAAACAACTACAATTTTTTTGGTCTGGATCAAAAAATTATTGAGAGCAGTTTTGGACGTTTTTATGCGAAAAACCAGTGTGCGAATTTCACATTTATATTAAAAACAGGAGTTAAAAAATCGTGACGAATTTATATCAACAAGAAACGTGTATTTTTATGTTAAAAACTCTCGCAATTTTAGGTAGATTTTTTTTTTTTTTTTTTAGAATTTTAAAATTGGTTGATCGAGTCCGTATTCAAAGAAAACCACTGAAGGTTTTTGTAACGATTAACTTTAAACGTCCATAACTTCCTCAATTCTTAACCGATTTACTTGTTCAATACACCGTTAGAAAGCTATTTTAAAGGGCTATCAAAGTTGTTATATTAAAAATAGTTCTCAGATGACTCCTTCACCCTCAAAAATCAACTCAAAGTTGAGCAAAAAAAAAAGTTTATTTTATTTGCCCCAAAATGTGGTTCCTATCGTTTTTTTTTTTTTTTTTTTTTTTTTTTTTTTTTTTTTTTTTTTTTTTTTTTTTTTTTGTGTGAGGAACACGATTCTGAAGTCAATTTCTCAATTAACAAATTTTTTATCACCCAGTTACTGTTTGCTATGCCTTCGAAGCCCAATATGAAGCCAATTTTGTAAGAAATGGAGGTGATAAAAAAAATTTTATCAAGAAATTGACTTCAGAATCGTGTTCCTCACACCAAAAAACGATAGGAACCACATTTTGGCACAAATAAAATATACTTTTTTTTTTTTTTGCTTAACTTTGAGTCGATTTTTGAGGGTGAAGGAGTCATCTGAGAACTATTTTTAATATAACAACTTTGACAGCCCTTTAAAATAGCTTTCTAACGGTGTATTGAACGAGTGAATCGGTGAAGAATTGAGGAAGTTATGGACGTTTAAAGTTAATCGTTACAAATACTAACTATGTGTGGTTTTCTTTCAAAACGGACTCGATCCACCAATTTTAAAATTCTGAAAAAAATTTAGTGTTTCTACCATAAAAATACACGTTTCCTGTTGATGACATGTTTTTAAATAATTTTCAACTACGCAAAAAAAATTTATTTGATTTCTTCGTTCGAGAAAAATAAATGACAAAACGTCACTTTTCCACGGTTTTTTGTTATAATTGACCTTAGGAGCCTAGTAGGTTTCTTTTTAGATATAAAAGACCCTCAAAAATTACAGAGTGAAAACTCGTGCGGGGCCGATTCTCCTATCTTACCCCGGCAGGAGCCTTTATGTTGGCACTATTGATGATATTTATTTTAGAAAAAAGAGAAAACGAAGCTCCTGTTGCAATTGTTCTTCCGGCACATCAGATAGTCAAACTTCCAAATTCGCATGCAGTTTTGGACGCTTCTTCAAGCAAAGATGACAACGGAATTGTCAAATTTCATTGGGAGTTGCAGCAAGGGCCGCTTGGTTATCAGCCAAACTTGTCCGACACGATGACTCTTCAGTTGAAAGATTTGCACAAACCTGGGAATTATACGTTCAGGCTTACATTGACAGATACAGACGGCGCTACAAACTCAACGTTGGCGAATATCACCGTACTTCAAGTTCCAGACTATCCTCCTGAAGCAAATGCTGGGCCGAGTAAAATATTGTATTTGCCAAAGAATAATGTCACTTTGAACGGAAATTTGAGCACCGATGACAAAGGTATCGTGTCTTGGGAATGGACCAAAAGTACCGGTGCTCAAGATAATGCTGTGGACATGCAGAACACACATACGCCTTATCTCCAGTTATCGCATTTAGAAGAAGGAATGTATACATTTACGTTAAAAGTGACTGATGATTCTGGCCAATCGTCTTCCAGCGATGTCCGTGTATTTGTCAAACCACCAACCAACAAACCTCCCATCGGTAAGTTTTTTAAATTTGTTCTTTTTATTTTCATCCTTTTGTAGCTCACGCTGGGTCAAATGCGACGATTGCTTTGCCCCAAAATTGGATTGTTTTGAACGGTTCTGAAAGTACGGATGATATTGGGATAGATCATTGGAAATGGGAGCAAATCAGTGGACCGAGAAAGGCCATTTTTTCATCATCAAATTCGTCTGTTACTAATGTGACTGGTCTGACGAAAGGCGATTATGTTTTTCAGCTGACAGTCATCGATGGAAATGAAAACTCGGTTTCTGACCGAGTTGTTATTTCCGTTACTCAAAGTAAAGCATTTATTCCTTCATTTTAAATACTAAAGATTCAATTTAGACAAAAATGTGCCACCGAAGGCCAATGCTGGTGGAGATCAAACGTTGACGCTTCCTGTTGAAGTTTTGATCGTCAATGGTTCACAGTCTTCCGATGACCTTGGCATCGCAAAATGGCAATGGACAAGAGAACTGACAAGTTTAGCTGTCGGAAACATTATCGGGCAGTCTGACACAACACCAGTTCTTATGGTTTGTTCAAATTTTCATAATTTTCTTAAATAATTTGTTTAGGTCACCAATGTTGTTGCTGGAAGATATGAATTTCGATTAAGAGTCACAGACGATCAAGGAGAATGGTCTGAAGATACAGTATCCATTATTATCAAGCAAGATGCTGAATTGCTTAATATGGTCGAGCTAACGTTGAATATTGAAGCGAGTCGATTGTCACAAACGCAGAAAGATTCGATTCTTTTAAAACTTGGGATGTTGTTAAGAGATGCATCTCAGCTTGTCGTTAGAGACTTAAGGCCTGACTCTATAGGAAGAGCCAAGCTTGTTTTTTACGTTTCAAGCCCTACTGGTTCAGTCCCAGGTCCCCAAGTGGTCCACACGCTTAAAAATAAACTCGCACAAGATTCATTTTTACTTCAACTTTCTGTCGTCGACATCAGAACCACAATTTGTCAAAATAATTGCTCAGGTAAGATCATAAAAGTGTTTAAAAAAATCTAATTTAATTTTTAAGGTCATGGTGTTTGTGATCAAGAAACAAGAGTTTGCTTTTGTGAGTCATTTTGGATGCAGGATTTGATCGGAAAATATCTCGGAGATGGAGAATCAAATTGTGGTAAGATATGCAGGGCCGGACTGGGACCTTAGGGTGTGGGTGGGTTTTCAGTTAAGGGGCGCCCGGATGGGGGGGGGGGCAAAAAAGTTTTGAATGTTAACTTTGAGGTTTTTGGATGAAATTTGGGGTTTAAAATGTTGATTTTGAGGTTTTTGACAAAAGAAATTTCACTTAAAACGTTGATTTTGAGATTTTTGACAAAAATATTTGCTCTTATAATCATGATTTTGAGGTTTTTGACAAAAATTGTCAATTTAAAGTTGATTTTGAGGTTTTTTGACGAAAATTAGCCATCACAAATGTTGATTTCGATGTTTTTTGTCGAAAATTTGGCTTTATAAATGTAAGTTGAATATGAGGTTTTTGGACGAAAATTAGGCATCATAAATGTTGATTTCGAGGTTTTTTGACCAAAATTAGGCTTTTTAAATGTTGATTTTGAGGTTTTTGACAAAAGAAATTGCACTTAAAACGTTCATTTTGAGATTTTTTGACAAAAATTGGTCTTACAACCATTATTTGGAGGTTTTTGACGAAAAATTGTCAATTTAAAGTTGATTTTGAGGTTTTTGACGAAAATTAGGCAATTATAAATGTTGATTTCGAGGTTTTTGACGAAAATTAGGCAATTATAAATGTTGATTTCGAGGTTTTTGACGAAAATTAGGCAATTATAAATGTTGAGTTCGAGGTTTTTGACGAAAATTAGGCATCTTAAAAGTTGATTTTGAGGGTCTTTTTTTTGTTTTTTGACGAAAATTTAGCTTTTAAAATGTTGATTTTGAGGTTTTTGGACGAAAATTAGGCATCATAAATGTTGATTTCGTGGTTTTTTGACCAAAATTAGGCTTTTTAAATGTTGATTTTGAGGTTTTTGGACGAAAATTAGGCTTCATAAATGTTGATTTCGAGGTTTTTTGACCAAAATTAGGCTTTAAAAATGTTGATTTTGAGTTTTTTGACGAATTTTTGGGGATATTTGCACACACAAAAAAATCTTGAGCTTTCCCACACCCCCCTGGGGATAGTTTACGCCCCCCAGTTTGGGAGCCACTGAGAAAAAATAACGCAAAAAAAAAAACTGACCCGGGGGGCCTCTACGTATTCACGGGGTGGGGGGGGGGTTCTGTCCACCCGCCTCCCCCGGGCCAGTCCGCCCCTGAAGATATGGCCTCTTTTAAATTTCTCAATATCTTTTTTTAGGCTGGAGCATATTATACGTCGCTATCGGATTGTTGTGTGTGACCGTCCTTATCCTCAGCGCTATCTGGGGAATCGTCTGCCTTTGCTCGAGACTTTGCCATAGCAGTTCGCCGAAAGATAACACACGCTACGCACTTTTAGACAGTACGGAACAAATAAGAAGTAGTCATTGTTATTTTATCTGCTTTTTGTTAATTTCCTTTTTTTAGGCCCGATGAACAAAGTCGTTGTCTCCGATACAGACACTGATTCCGACGTTTTATTTGAAAATAGAAGAAGCAAAGTAAATGGAACGAAATCATCTAGGAACGGCTACAAGCAAGAAAGAACTCGTGTCAAAGTAATTTGAAATTCTTCCAATCTCTAATGAGCACCTATCGTTTTAACATTTCATCCAAAACCTATTCAGTTTAGACTTTTTTTTAAATATTTTGAAGGGCATGAGATTCTAGTCATCTTTATTTTGCTCAAACCCTTTCTTGTCTGATGTTTTAAACATCATTTCACTCGTATAGTATTGCATTTAAAACACAATTAAAAACAAAATTCGTTTTTTGGTGTAACATTCCATAAAGGCACTTTTTGATGTCTTATTCAAGATACATTCCTGCAGGAGCTTCTACTATGTAAACCTGGCCTAGCAAGGTAGGAAGAAGTTCTATCATGATTTTTATTGTAGACATAAACATAGAATAGGGTAAGGAAAATATATTTGAATGTAATTCTTTGGATGTGAAAAATACAAATATTTATTTACATTTTGTGGAAGTTTGATTTTTTTCAACATTTTACAAACCCAAACTCAATGGCAGTAGTTCTAGACTCCAAAAGGCATGGAAGTGGTTGGCCAGGCTCCAAAGGGCAAGGAAGTGGTTTATCTAGACTCCAAAAGACAAGCCAGTGGTTGGTCTTCTCCAAAGGGCAAGGAAGTGGTTGGCTAGACTCCAAAAGGCAAGCCAGAGGTTGGCCAGGCTCCAAAAGGCAAGCCAGTGGTTGTTCAGGCTCCAAAGGGCAAGGAAGTGGCTGGCTAGACTCCAAAAATCAAGCCAGAGGTTGGCCAGGCTCCAAAAGGCAAGCCAGTGGTTGTTCAGGCTCCAAAGGGCAAGGAAGTGGCTGGCTAGACTCCAAAAGGCAAGCCAGAGGTTGGCCAGGCTTCAAAAGGCAAGCCAGTCGTTGGCCAGGCTCCAAAGGGCAAGGCAGTAGTTTGCCAAGCTCCAAAGGGCAAGCCAGAGGTTGGCTAGACTCCAAAAATCAAGCCAGAGGTTGGCCAGGCTCCAAAAGGCAAGCCAGTGGTTGGTCAGGCTCCAAAGGGCAAGGCAGTAGTTGTCCAGGCTCCAAAAGACCAGCCAATGTTTTGTCAGATCCAAAAGGCCAGCCATCCATTTGGCTAGAGTCTTCGAAATTCAACAAAGATGATATGAGGCAGGTATTGTTGGTATAATGTTGGCAAAAAATTTAATATTTGTGTTATTTCCGTCAGGTTTAGACATAAAACATTACAATAAATTAAAATAAATTGACGAATTGGGCATAAGAAGATGGCCCCTCCGAAATTTGTGTTCCAGAAGTTTGATCCACGCTTTAAGTTGGTACACTTGGTTACCGTTCACACACGTTTATTTCCCCGTTGCTTTTTTTTTATTACCTATTTATTTCTGTGTGCAACCGTCGTTTTTTGTTTTTTATGTCATTTTGTTAGTCGTTAATGTCGTTTGTTTTTGACAATTTAAAAAATCTTTAAATGTCTTAATTCGTCCGTTAAAATCGTTTCCACGTAATTTCGTTTTTCCGGGAATCCGTCCGAAAGGTGAACTCGCCCGCCGCCCGCCATTGTTCCCTCTACCCCCGTTTTTCGGGCCAACTTCTGGTTTGAAAATTCCGAAGAACTAGAAAAAAAAAAATTGAAATTTCACAAAACGAAAATCTATCCAGAACATGAGAAACACTTTCCTTTTCGGAACTCGCGTTAAACTTTAAACGTAAGTGCTTTGAATTCTAATTTAATTTTCCGTTAATTAATTTCAGGTCCTGGGCTTTTCTAATTTTGGTGCTCAGCTCGTTTTGTACATTTCGCTCCCTCTACTTTAGTCCCAATTTTGGTTTCGATTTTCCCACATAACCCTAACATAAACCTTATGATTACAAGTAAACAGCTCAACATATTTATTTCTGTTTTTCAGATTTATATTTCTATTTGAAGGATGGCGGTTCAAACGAACAGAGTAAGTATTATCTGATAAAACGACTTGGAAATATCTAACTAATTCATCAATCATTCACGTTTATTTTGGGAGTTCAGGGAATTAAATTTGAAAAAAATGGCACAGAATATCATTTAACATATATTTTGGGTTGACCTTGCTCTTTGGTTTTTATGGAACTAATGTAATGCTTTTATAAAGTAGCAAACTTAAAGATTACTGTGGCTAAAGCTCTTAGCTAGATTTCAATCATCTAAAGACATTAAGATACACAAATTTAGCCCCCGCTGGGCTGTATTATGCTTTTTACACAGGTCAAAACGGTTTAAATTGCACAAAGAAAAGTAATGTTGATGGTGCAGTGATGAGTCATGAAATGGCTGGATTAGGTAAACAAGATCTCTAGGTTGCTAACTTGGCTACCAGGGCTCAGACATGATCAAACACCAAGTGGCTGAACTGTACCACACTACTCACCTAAAGGTATTCTCATTTTGGTGTTTGAAATTGGTGGAGAAGGTCAAAAGGCCTCTCATAGGTATTCTCGAAGGTATTCTCATTTGGCGACTGGGATGGTTACCCATGGAATACTATTGAAGAACATAGTGCTAATGAGTCATTTGCTGCAAGAGAGAATAGAATGTTCAAATACCTTGGAGGGGATTTAATGGACCATTTAACTTTCTGTACTGATTTGAACTCTCATTCCCTCCATCCCCTGAGTTGTTTCTCTCCAACAATTGGAGCAATCACTTGTCGGCATGTCCAGGCATTTGCCGCTGTAGGGAAATGACTGTTGGCTGTATTACTGAGTGTTTAAATGGACCATCCACCACTAAATAAGGGATAGAACCTACTGAACTATTGAGGGAGTAGACTGTTCACCTGCTTACAAGGGGAATGGACTATTGATCACCCTAAATGCAGAGATATACCATAAGGTGTAGGCTGTACTGTTGATGTTACTACCCTTTTGGACTTGATTCTACTTAGAGGGGCTTTCTGTAGGCATAGGCACTATCAGATGTCACAACTTATTGCACCAGTGATTCGTACCTATTAAAGGTTTGACTTTTTACTTCAAAGGAAATGGATCATTTGGCATGTCTAGCTAAAGGACTGTTAACTGCCTTCTTTACTTCCCTCCTGAAGAGGGGTAATGATCCATTTATCACAATAGTGAAGATACTGCACTGCAAAAGGCACAGACTGCCTGGAGCCTGCCTACCTTCTGATCAAAACCTATTTGCCAGTTAATTGTTCAACCTTGGCCAACTCTGCCAGTTGCTAGAGTTGCTTCATGAACATGATGACTTATATTTTAATTAATTATCCTTAAACACTGTAAACTGTGGACCATTGGAATGGGCGAATTTTTGACTTAATTGTCACACTTTAATGCTTCAATAGATACAATGAAGTTAAGTTAGAATTAGCTCTAGATATGTTTAAATGAACTATGTGGTCACAGCTGTGGTTATTAAAGTTTTAAACCTCTTTTGTTGTTAAAAACGTAAGCAATGGTAATATTTTAGACTAAGGAGTTTTTTGAAATTGAATTTTTATAATTTGAAATATTTTTATTAGGGGATGACAAGCGAAAATGAGATGAAAGACCAAGAAGTGGAGCCTGTTTTCAATATAAACGCACCCAAATATGGAACGGTCGTGCCGAACAGAGTGTTTGTTGGCGGCATAACTTCTGCGACCACTGAAGATGACCTCAATCAGCTTTTTTCCAATTATGGGAGAGTCATAAATGCCAAAATAATCGTCGACCGTGCCGGAGTTTCCAAAGGGTACGGCTTCGTCACTTTTGAATCCGATGAAGAAGCAAGGCGCCTTCAGAAAGATGTAAATTAATTTTTTTTTCTTTTTTGTCGCGTTTATTAACTTCTTTTAGGCGGATAACATTGTACTTAAAGAACGCAAATTAAATATCGCTCCTGCCATTAAGAAACAAGTCCAGCCTGTATGTATTTTTCTTTTTCTTTTATTTTTCAATGACCTTTTTGTAGTATCCAAGAGGATATGATGGCCAAAGTGGACCTGGAAGTCCATCTCAATATTCAAGTTATATTCAAAGACAAAACGGAGTTGTCAGCTCATATGCGTACATGAACAGTTTAACGTACTTCCCTCAACAGGCAGCCCAACAATCTGCACCGTCGATGACCCCGTTACCTTCCAACCACGTCGAACCATCAGTTTATCCTGGTAACTACCTTCACATTTTTAAACATTTTATGACATATGTATAAACTTGTACATCTGTCTGTTTTTAGGGAATTATACGGTGCCTCAGTGTAGTTCGCCTCCCAGTTATCAGTACGGATATCCACAGCAAGCTCCCATCTTCATTCCTCACTATCCGTTCGCTGTCCCTGTAAGTCATTTTAAAAACCATTCCAAAATAATGTCACAAAAATTCTTAGAACACAGGTGCTTTTATGGGTACCGAAGGGACATGCCAAACCTATCCAATCCCTTATTAATCGGCCATTTTTCACACCGCCAGCGAAAAAGGTTTGCACAATTTTTGCATGCCGAGAACCCTATAGAAAATAGAAGTGTGCTTTTTTTAACAATTTTTTTGTGACATTAATTTGGAAGATTTTTTTTTGTGTTGAATGTTTTATAATTTTGTTTATTTTTAGCAGTATGATGGGTGTTATCAAGGAGAAGTACAAAACGGTTATGCTCAAGGAGTGGAATCAAATAATCAAGTTGCTTACCCACAATATTTTGTATCTCAGCAGCAACCGGAGATAACATATTATCAGCCACAGATGCAGCAAGAGTTGTTTTATACTCAACGACCTTATGATTCTGTCTATTTCACTGAGGTAAAACAATTTTTAAAATTATTTTTAAGATTAGTTCGTTCTCTATCTTTCAAAATTTTAGCCCAAGTATGATGACTCATGTGAGCCATCTCCGACTTCGCCCAACCAACCATCACCGGGGCCACCAATGCTACCTGCACCCACGTTGCCGCCGATTTCTGAAATCGAAAAGCCAAAATTACAACCTCGTAATGAAGAAACGCCAGTCGTTTCTCTTTCGAAAGTTTACCACGACCAAAATGACGATTTCCATCCAAATTCAAGATTCAAACCCCTTCCAGGTTTCAAACGGAAACCTCCCCCGAGGCATGAAAACAACAACAACAACCCGGATCTTACGGACAAAAATATTAGGGAGAGAGCGAATCGCTTTGATAAAAATAGGAACGTCGGTCCAAAGACCCGCCCTCTTTCAGTCGCTTCTCCGACCAACCGGCGACCCATGAGCCACAACCCTCGTCCCAACAACCTATTTCACTATCGTAATCAATCTATGCAGGTACCTCAGTTTCCTCCGTACTATTCAACGAGACCATTTGTTAACCAGGTTTCGCCATCACAAACTTTCTACAACCCGCGAAAACCTTACCACCGCGGCAAATTTGTAAGTTAAACAATACCTAACTAATAAAATAAATTTTCCAATTCTCAGAGCGTAAAGCCGAGGAAGTACAACCGTGAAAACGAAACGGAACCTGAAGGTGGAAACGAAGACGAAGACGTTTGCGAACTTGACCAGTTGACTCCGCCCATAACTCCGATATCTCCGAAACAACACGACATAACCGAGCCAGAAGAAAAAGACAAATTAATCCGGTCTTTTGAAAACTTAAAAATGTAAAATTTATACTAAAAACGCGGTAATTTGGAACTTAATTCAAAATTTTCGAACAAATTATTGATGTGTCGCATTCAGGATACATTAAAAAATTTATGATAATATTTGTTTTCTTGTAAATTTTCTTTTCAGTGCCAAAACTAAGGTTTGTGATAAATAAGCCATAATGTAAACATGAGGCCTTAAAAATTGTTAATACCTCATTACTTTTTTTTTGCTCAAAAAAAAGGAAAGGAAAAAAATATTAAAAATTGTTGTAATCGCCTACTTAGTAGGTTTTCACTATTTTATCTAAAATGTTGAGAAAAATCCATGTTGATTTTTGAATAAGTAATTTAGTTTAAAACTTGTACCTGTTACTTGTTAAAGTATTTTTTAAAAAGACATCTCAAGACCCCAAGTCCTATTAAAACGTGTGGCCTTATTATTTAGTACATTCCATGCGTATTTTCATCATGAGTGCCCCTCGTATTACGAGTTGAGTGCTCTCACGCTTGGAATGTTTGTTTAGAATTTGTAATTAAAAAAAAACGTCTAGGGTAATAATTTTTAGCGTTAAAAGACCAAGATCTCACCACACAAAAAACAAAAACAAAAAAATATATTTAAAAAACAGAAGGTGTGGAATAAAGGGAATTTTGATTAACCCTCAGTTCCTATTATTTATTAGCCTTCAGTAGCTGACTGAACAAATTTTGTAGATGTCCCTCTTTCTAGTCAAACATTTGCAAAATTTGTATAATTTAATTTACCTTAATTGTTTATTCGGTTTAAGACTATTTATTAGTAATTTTTTTTAAAAAATACATATTTATTCTTCTGTCAAAAATTTTTTTGTGGTTTTTTGTTTTCTACACTTCTTTTTTTACAATATATTGTTTTTTCAAGACATTACCTTAAAAGATTAAAAATTGTTATCAACCTCTAAATTTTTACTATTCGAGATTTTTTAAAAAACAAATTAAAAATTGTTTATTTTGGCTATTTCATGTTAAATTTTCACATTGACTATTGTCGTAAGCGAATAAATTAAGAAAAGAATAAAATGTGAAAGATATTTTTTGTGTTTCCTATTTTATGAGGTGAACCTGTACTGTAGTACTCTTTTTACAATGAAAACTGGGCTGTTTTTTTGGCTGAAACTGGAAAAATTATTGTTTTATAATTGGAAGCGTCGAATTTTTCATGCCTCTGGTGGGAATTGACATAAAGTAGTTCTGAAAATTTGATATCCCACTTCTGATGTCGGGCCTAACCTTGGTTGGAGACTGGTGCTCCCACCGATAAGCATGCTTATTGATTGGGTCCACCTTCAAGTTCCTGCATTCCAGGCCAGATAAATCGCCCTATCTGGCTACCCTGAAGTTAAATGTAATGTTTGGACCCAGCTTCCTTTTTTAGATATCCGTTTTCCCAACCAAAAAGGTCCAGTGATAGAAATGGAACCCCTGAAATGGGAACTTTTTCAGAAAATTGGTGGTTTTGTAAGAATAAGGAAATCTCCATTTTTGGTGGGGGCTAACTTCCTAAGGCCCTACCCTGTGTAATGTGTATGGTGAAAATTTGGTGAAGATCGGACCTGTAACAAGAGAGTATTATGCACTTTGGCTGACCAACATCCATAACTATCGATCTATTGAGAAATTCAAATTTCCTTGAGTCATTTTCAAGATAAAACTTTGTTTGCGTAAATTTTTATACAGATCGGACCAGAATTGCGGCTGCAATTTTCCGCGAGAGATGGCTAGACGGAGTGACAGACGAGGTATTCCATTACTTAGAATTCATTTCCCAAAAATTAAGTAAGTCTGGCTTTTCGAATTTTTTCTGGGCCTACTAATTGTTTTAGAAATTTTGAATTGAAGCCATTGAATTATTCATGCCTTTTACCATGGTAGTTGATATAAATATCGATTTCAAAAATTGGATATCCCACTTCTGATGTGAGCCCTAACCTTGATAAAAGCTACAAAAGACTGTGGTGAGGCAGACTTTCCCACGGGTGACCATGCTTATCAAGAGTGCTAGTTCGAAGCAGCCCGATTTGCTACAAATGGTTCAATTTTGTTACTATTACCTTTGAGTTTATAAATTATATACTCAGAGATATTACATACATATCTTGAAAGGCCACATTTTTGTTCCTGGCAGTATTGCAGAATATCATGTCATTATTTCTCATTTCTAAGACACCTTTTTGATTTCCGAATTCAAAATTTCCAGGACTTTAAGATCTGTGCCTTTTGTGGTCTAAAGGAAGCTGAGATAGTGAAGAGAGGCGAAGAACATGTTCAGACAGGATTGTGATAGTTTTGGAAATCCGTTTGCTTCATTCCACGTGCTGTCACGTCTTTATCCACCTTCTCCTTTCAATATCAATGGCCTTAATTAAAATGGACAAAGGTGAACAATGAAATTGGGTTAAAACCGAATTATCTACGCCCAAGAAGATTTATTTCTCGAACGGAGCGTATCGATTTTCGTGCCCTTAAGCGAAAAAAAGGCAAGTGACTCATTTTGAGGCAAAGGATAAGGCTGAGAAGGGGGGAACCCGCGAGAGCTCGAAGAGAAAGGAAGGATTTTAGTAATCAGTCCCGCTGGAAATCCTCGAGGAGCACTTCCCTCGTTTCGCGTCCTTTTTTGAATTCGCGGTTCTCTTCGCAGTCCGTTTGAGTGCTCCACCTTTTAAAAACTCCTTGTTTTCATACAGTCAGGTTATAAACAAAGACGTTTTAAAAATAAATTTTAAATGTTCATCGTGATACATGCTTTAAATCGAGTTTCTTTCGCATAATTTCAACATTATAGCCCTTTAAATTTTTCTTTCGAATCCCCATTCAAGATGAACGAAGAGGATTTACGTTTGGCGAAAGCGATCGCGAGCATGGACATGCCTTCTGCAGATCAGCCGGCCACTGCCAAAAAAACAATCGTCGGAAAACTTCAAGAGAAAATACAAAGTTTTCGGTAAGCATATTTTCATTATAAATTCATGAAAAACGAAGGAGAATCCCTTTTGAAACTTTTCACCCTCACGAATTTTTTTTAGTCCAAGGACATAGGAGCAAAAATCGAAGGTTTTTATTTTATGTTAAAAGTTTTTACACGTTCCTCCCCTCCCCTCACCTATGTTTTTATCTCTCACGTCTATCTAAATGAGACGTTTATATGTTGTAAAGATTTATTTCGAGAGATTTTGAATAAATTTAAACATTTTACAAAAGCGCGGGAGTTCCTTTTGTTTTATATAGGTAGTACAAGATTATTCCGGCATTAGCACGTGAATTTTATTTTGTACACCTACAATCGAACAATTCCAAACATGCAAGTATGTTCTAGGAGTTGAGGTTGACTCAATTTCAATAAAATAAGGTCATTTTATCAATCTAGCGTGGCAGCGTTCCGCCCCCCCCAATTCTTGCAATTTCTACAAGATTTTGGGGTATACTTACTTCAAGTTCATCGTAGGCTCATTTAAAAAGTGCTTGATTGCCCCTCCCCCTTGCTAAAAGCTAGGGGCGTGGCCTAATTGTGCTTGGTCTGTGATTGGTCAGGAACCTTAACCACGTTTAGGCCACGCCCCTGACCAATCACAGGCCTCGACCACGTTTAGGCCACGCCCCTGACCAAAAATGTCTGACAATCGTGGTTGAGGCCTGTGATTGGTCAGGGGCGTGGCCTAATCGTGGTTGAGGCCTGTGATTGGTCGGGGGCGTGGCCTAATCGTGCTTGAGGCCTGTGATTGGCCAGGGTCATTGCCTAATCGTGGTCGAGGACGTGATTGGTCGGGGGCGTGGCCTAATCGTGCTTGAGGCCTGTGATTGGCCAGGGACGTTGCCTAATCGTGGTCGAGGACGTGATTGGTCAGGAACCTTAACCACGATTTGGCCACTTTCCTGACCAATCGCAGGGCGTTTAGGCCACGCCCTTGACCAATCACAGGCCTCAAATTCTATTAGGACACGCCCTTGACCAATCACAGGCCTCAACCACGATTAGGCCACGCCCCTGACCAATCACAGGCCTTAACCAAGATTAGGCAACATCCGCGTCCCAGCGCAAAAATATCTGACCACCTGTGGTTGGTCAGGAGTAAGGCTTAGTCATGGTCAGGGACGCCTGACGAGGCCTCAAGTTTTTTTAGTTGCAGAATTTTCTAGTTCTCGAAAAAATTAGTCGTTTTAAATTTAGATGTCATCTTGAAAAAGACGCGGTCTGTTTGTGAAAAATAGACTATTAGCCACTCTTTCGCTCTCCTAATTTAATTCAACAGTTTTCATCGGATTTCCCAAAGGAAAGACGTTTTTTTTTTCTGTGGTGTTAATAACAAAATTGTTTTTCCACTCGACCCGAAATTTGGACATTTAACGATGAGTTTGCCTTGATAAAAGTGACGACTTTTTCACGTCAAGGTATCCAAAGTCGGCGTAAATTATATACTGCGACTTTCGGGCTAATTTCCTCTGACTAATGCCGCCCTTGTCGTATTAGATGTCACACATTCGAAATGAGGTTGTCGGATGTTTTACATTCAATTAAACGACTCTTCGAAGGAAACATCTTGAAACTAAGGTCAGCATCACCATGTCCTCAACTCTTCACCTTTCTTTTTTTTAACGTAAAAAACAATCATTTTCTCACGATCGCCTCAGGGGTTGATCTTGAACCTCTCCCTCCATCAATAGCCGTCCTATATTCACCCAAACGAATTTCTCACTGCCCTTGAACACGGGTTTCGTCTTTATTCCGTAACTTTTTGGTTCAAAGTCAATTTTATGGCTCTAGAAGAGACGACCCTTCTGGCTCTCTTCAGATGAAGGTCCAAGCTCAAGGTCCTCACCGATCAATTCTATTTTTCATCAATGCATTTCTTGTCAATGCATGACTTGAAAAATGCTAATACGACGAAGAATCTTCAATGCTTTATTTAGATAGTTAGTATCGGGCATAATTTATGCATAAACACACTGCCATGACGTCGGAAGTTTTTTTGTTTTTCAGAAAGAAACCCCTTATCTGAACTTCCTATCTAAATTGCCATTCCATAGACTTGTCAATACAAGATTGCCATGTTCCTAAACGACTCGGAGCACTTATTTGCATTTGAAGTGGATGTTCCTACACAAAAAAATCGAATCTTAAGAACGTTGTCTTGTACTTACACATTTTATCAGGACTGACAAATGGTTTTATATTCACCTTTTTTTGGATAACTTTTGGACAGTTTTTGAGTTATCCTCAGTTTTTGTTTCTTCGAGTAGTTTGATACAACATTCTCAGCTAGCAATCATTTTCTTCAAGACGTAACTCGTAAGCTAAATAAGCGATCTAACTACAGTTTTTTGGAATTACCGAGAGATGGGAAGCTGCATTCGTTTAGATTACAAGTATTTAACTTCCTGAACAATGATGGTCAGTAAGACCAAAAAAGAGTCCTGATTTCGAATATATTAGCCTCCGTGAGGCCGACCCCAATAGCCTGCTTTCCTCCGGAAATCCACTAAAAGGTATCTGGCCTTGAAAGTGGGTAAATGCCTGTAGCTCGACTCGTCTGGACTATGGGCCCTTTTTAGCTAGGTTTTTGATCTCTTTGACACTAGAGGCCCTTTTAGCTTGATTTTAGGTAGATTTCTTTCAGAAAATCTACCTATTGCAATGGGGGCAGTAGTCTCAGAATCAAAAATTTTTGTGACAGGTTTTCATTTCAGACCCCCTGGACCCCAAAACCACCCTCATCTCAAAAGTTTATATATATATATATATGTATATATATATATATATATATATTCGCACGATAACTTGAGATAATTTTTACTTGACGACCATGAAATTCGGTATTTAGGGCTTTTAAACTAATAGAATTTATGAGTTCGTTAACGGCTGAAATCGGACCAGCGGTTTTGGTACTTTACTTAGGGCCTAAACTGGGTATCTCCTAAACCGTTCATCCAATCGCTTTCAAACTTAAAAGTAATGTTTTGGGGATGGCTAAGAAAGATTTAAAGTTGGTTTGGATCAGCTGGGTGCAATAGATTTGAATCTAGGTAAAAAAGAAAATTTTTGAATTTTTACCGGGAAACAGATGATTTTTTATTTCTTCGAATTTTAGAAACTTCGAGATCTAACCATCTGAAAGAAATCTACCTCTTTAGTCCTGCTGCCGCGGGACTCATTTTTTGATCCTTATTGGACACAAAGTGCCTTTTTTTTTTAATTCTATTTTTGTAGATTAAGGGCTCTTATTTTTGCATTTCGTTCCTTTACGATTAAAAAGGCTCCTTTTAGCTTGATTTTTGATCCTTTTTGGACACTAAGGGCCCTTATTATGTTGATTTTTTAAAATCCTTTTTTGAACACTAGGGGCCCTTTTTAGACTGTTTTTGGTCTTTTAGCGGATTTCCGGACTATTTTTTAGATTACTAGGCTATTTTTTAGACACTAGGGGCCCTTTTAGCTTGATTTTTTTTTTTTTTTTTTTTTTTTTTTTTTTTTTTTTTTTGTGTCGAAAAACACTTTTTATCCAACCCCCCCCCCCAAATATTACATCCAAAAATTTAAAAAAGCTTAGAAATTGGGTTTTTAACCTAACAAGTGGGATTTTGACAATTCCAATTTCCTTGACAATTCAGGGAAAAAGCAGAGAATTTCAAAATTTTGAATTGGTGGCCACCATGTATACTTGTGATCTAAATGGTTTGTCTTCCGTTTCCTAGAAGTAAACAGTAGTTATTTACAGAACAACTATTTGGAGTTATTGAGACGGAATTTCTGAGTTTTTAGCGGTTGTATTATGTATTTCAGAACACATCGGTTTTAAACGGCTTCAGAAAGTATGTAGACCTATAAAACAAGCGTCTGTACATGAGTTGCGCTCTAGTGAGGCGGTTTTGAAATGTTTCAAGTTCAAAACGTTTATGTTTACAGCGTTATTCAACCTCCACTTTTCAATCAAGAGGACGAAAGCTCCGGTTCTTCAGGTGCTTCACCGGAAACTTCCAGGTTCATCTAAATATTTTCAGTCGTTTCACAGCATGCAATTTGTCCGTAGTTTTGTGTATCGTCTGTAGAAATAAAATTCGTCTCTTGCACGAAAGTTTTTTTTTTCTCTGCATGAAAATTCACGTCCGTTTGACTAATAGATTTTTCCCTCACTATTGATTTGACACAGTTTAACAAGGAAAAAGTTAAAAGTGTGAGTGTTTTGTAGATTAGGGAGATTATTGATAGGGGGATATCTTGTAATAGAACGAATATCAATGATAGTGTTATACGAAGATGTGAACAATGCGTGTTAATTTTTGTTTTCCATTTTTAAACCACGCCAGTGGCAGGATAACGGCGAAATGGCATCCAAGGTTGCCACAGAGGTACATCGAACTTGATTTTTTTTTAATTATTATTTTTTTCTCCAAATCATCCCACTTATCTAATCTAATATTGGCCGATCACGTCTTCCAGCTGTGCCATCAAGCCACTTATAGATTATTTTTATATTTTGTGTACAATCAATATTTGGGCGTTGCTATTCAATTATCCATGAAATATTGCGATCAATCGATTACGTAATCTATTGTATTTTTTCAAAATTTACCACAAAACACCAATAGCTCTAAAAAAATTAAGGCCAAAAGGAAAGTGCTAAAATAGAGTTTAGCATCTAAAAAATAAAGTAAAACTACTGTCTATGAATTAGAAATACAAAGTCAGGAAAGTTCAAAATCCAACCAAACTTAGAGGGAACTTTTTAACCCCTTCATCCTGCTAAATCCTGTGCTCTAATTGGAGAAGAGCAAGCTCTCCTTGACCAATGGTTCTGAAGACTTATTTATAAAAAAGCTCGGGAATCAAAGGCCTTGCGGAGCTAACTTTTTGTCTCAATTGTCAAGAGTGTCCAGTCATACCTTTCCTACGATAATCCATTGGGCCCATGAAATTACGACAATATGACTGAAGCGGTAGCGACAGTCGCTTTGTAGCCTTGTAGGTATGCCCAAGAGCGACTTATTTTTTAAATTTTATCGCCTAGTCTATATTTATACGTTTGCAGTTTTGTAACCAGATAAAATGCATGATATAGAACTATTCCTTGATATAATATTTCGTAAAACTATTCGCCTCTTTTATGTTTTAAACCATATCTTATCTTGTTTTCAAGGTAACACTCTTTGTAAAATTTATTTCGACAAATGTCTACCTAGATTTATGGCACTTTCGACCTTTTGGTTCTTTCAGTGAATTTTTTTGGTTTATTCAGTTTTTTCAAAGTCGGATTTTGATTAAAAAGTAATTAAGCGAAGTGAGGGATAGGTAATGGTGGGGCGGGTCCCGGTAGAAGGGGCCTCTTTTCAAATCAGGAGCAGTTCAAGCCTGGAGGCTATGAGGCGAGTGCATGCATCGTGGGTATGGATAATGAACAACGAACAGCGTGAGTGGATAATTTACGTATTAATGAGCGAGACATCTTCCGTTTACCTTTCTTCCACTTGTCTTCAATTTTTGCTTCATTTTTTGAAAATTTTATTTACACTTCAATTATTGACCTACTTTTTTTTTAGTAGAGTTAAGAAGCTAATGAACATGGAAAGTCTAGTTGCACCAGGTAAATGGGTTAAGGAATTTGGCCGCGGAGCGTTGTCAACGGGTTCATTTGAATCCGTTATTCTTAAGGGAAAGTTAACTCTTGATATCAAAGAAAAAAAAAAACCGATTTTTAAGAAATTCAAGCAGCACTTCATTGAGTGGACCTTGAAGACATCGGTGGAAAAAAAAGTTTTCCTTTTACCACGTGCTGGAATTCGTTAAAGCCGGGACGCCGGTCCATTCCTCATGAGCTGACCATTTAAAAGTTTCATCACGAAAACTCTGACATACTTTTTCACGTCCTAGTTCACGCGTGTTACGGACTTTTTGAGTAATACAGGGGATTTCGAGCACCTCCGGCTCATGTGAAAACGTAACTCGGCCTTCAATTTCATTAATGGGACTCTCCTGTGCGAAATTTTTAGAAAAGATAGTCAACATTCAAGGTCGGAGCGAACAATCCGAACTATTCAAGTAAAACATTTATCTTGGCAAGCCCCCTTTGGATCGATCTGGTCAACTTATCGGCATGAAGATAAGTGTTATGACCTAATGAAGAAAGAAAAATTGTTTTTAGCTCCTATAATTTACATCCATTACATCCAAATTATGTGTTGTTCCGAGAAAAAATTGCTTCCACATTCTGCAAATTGTAAAACCAATGCCATGCAAAAAAAAGTTTTTTTGCCAGTAAAGATTGCAGAATAAAGTTATGTACGTGATAGGAGTAATCCGTTAGGCTGGTACCTGTCCTTAAAAAATGCCACCTTTTTTTCTGGTCTCCTAAATGTTTTACTATTTTTAGTAAATCGATTTTTTCGTCAAAATGTCCTTTTTGTATGAAAAACCAGCAACGCTAGTACGTTGGTTTTCTGTAAGTCTTTGCTTGAAATTTTGCATTTTATGTCAGTATTTCTGGGCTAACACGCAGGTTGATTAATCAGTGACGTTTTGACTAGCAGTACCGATTTTGAACCTTTTTTTAGCGACAGAGATGTTTTTCTACTTCACCCCAACCCCAAAACCATCAATCTTCCAACACTTTCTAATCAGACATCTCAACACCCAATGTTCTTCACCGACGCTCTTTTTTTACACCCCCCCCCCCCCAAACCCGTAACCCAGGACATACTGTAGAATGTCATTCATAGTCGAACTGAGTGGACACTCAACTTAAAAAGGATGTTTTCTCAGCTTACGGAATGACTTGAAATTTTAAGTTCTGTTTTTTTATTATAATCATTGCTTGTTTTATAGACATTGCTTTTTCTCAGATCTAACAGAACGCTAGTTTTTCTCACGTTTCTCAGCGCCCGTACGACTTCAAATTTTCAGGGCTTTTTCTTATCGTATAAAGAAGAGACGTGCCCAATTTCAAGTCAATTGGTCCACAGGGAGCTGAGAAAATGAAACGTCCACACATTCTCTTTCTCTGAATACACACCAGGAATTCCTTTTAGCCCCCAATCCCATAACACCTGATACCACCGAAAAATCTAATCTAGTTGCACTACAACGTAGAGGTTGCCTATAAACACATTTTTTGAACAAAATATTGGTAGAACTGCTGTAAAAGAGGCAACAAAGCAATTGTAGAAATGTTTCGTACAAATTAGCTGCTAGTTTGCTTCAAAATAGTGTAATAACACCGTCCTTGTCTTATGTTTCTTAAAAAAACATTTTGTATTTACGTTCATCTTTTTGCTTCCATCATTAATTTTAATTTTTTTAGGAGAACAAGATCTCTGAATGCTCCTAGCCCAGTTCCGCAATTTGGCCCATGTGGCCGTATATTGAAAAACTCTGCGATGGTCATGTAAGTTTATATTATGTTACAATAATTTAATTTGTGGTTTACTTCCTATTGAATTAAATTAACGTCACAACTCTCATTGTATGCTAATAGTTAATTCCTATGTGTTTTACCCAAACAATCCCATTTAGTATCATGAGACCACAATATTTTATCACACCTCCAAACCATAGTCCTGATTTAAAGTTAACTTATATGTAAAATTAAAGTGATTTTTGAACAGATTCAATGTTAATTTTTTGCAGTACAATTCAAGATCCAGCAAGTCAGAGGCTCACTTGGTACAAGCCTCCTTTGACGGTGCTCGTCATCAAAAAAGTCCGCGATGTCTCCGTACTGCAGCCGTTCGTCCAGCTTGTCCATTGGCTTATTCAAGTAAAAGAAGAAAGTGTATGAGAAAAATCTAAAAAGTTTTTTTTAGGAAAAACGAATGGTCGTTTTTGTCGAACAGTCTGTCATGGAAGACACTCTTTTGATGAGCAACGGAGAGTTCAGCTGCGTCAAAGAAAAGCTGAAGACTTTCCGCGACGGCAAGGACGATCTGACGGACAAAATCGATTTTATAATTTGCCTCGGGGGCGATGGGACTCTTTTGTATGCCAGCCTTTTATTCCAGGTATGCGAGGCATATAAAACAAACAAAAACTGTCCATTTCAGCAATCCGTACCTCCCGTCATGGCATTCCACCTCGGCTCACTTGGCTTCCTCACGCCCTTCAGATTTGACAACTTTCAAGAACAAGTCACCAACGTTTTAGAAGGTAAATGCAATACTTGAGGTTTTTGTATGACATTTTTTTAGGACATGCTGCACTTACGCTGAGGAGCAGACTTCGATGTATTATTGTTCGGAAAAATGAAGAAGATTTAAAAAAGCCTCCGACTAATTTGTTGGTGTTGAATGAAGTCGTCGTTGATCGAGGTCCTTCACCGTATTTATCAAACATAGACCTTTATCTAGACGGAAAACTTATCACTTCTGTTCAAGGAGATGGTATTTTACTTTTATTTTTTGTGTTTATATACTGAATATGTTTTTTTAGGATTGATTGTTTCAACTCCGACTGGAAGCACAGCATACGCAGTTGCTGCAGGTGCATCGATGATTCATCCAAGCGTTCCAGCCATCATGGTAACCCCGATATGCCCTCATTCGCTATCTTTTCGACCTATCGTGGTCCCTGCTGGAGTTGAGCTGAAGGTAAACTAACGTTTAGGATTTATCCAAACAATAAATTAACCAATGTGAACAAGTGTAGCCGAACGGTACCCTGGGTTGTTTCAGATTTCTGTGTCGCCTGATAGTCGCAACACGTCTTGGGTTTCTTTCGATGGAAGAAATCGTCAGGAGTTATTCCATGGGGATAGGTATGTTAATTTAATTTTTATGATTCTTCCATCCTGTCCAGGGTACCTTACTTTTTTGGTTAATTTTTGTTTGTTAGGCCGTAATGTCATGACAAATTTGCTGTATGCCTGTTTTCAGGTTATGTTGAACTCTGGAGCTCGAAATACTGCCTGGGTTAGTTTTGATGGGAGGAATCAAGAGGAGCTGAAAGTCGGAGATAGGTTTGGTCCAATTAAAAAAGAACATTAACGAGGCCCATGGAATGTCACTTGGATTGGCAATTAACCTAAAGAGCAATTTTTCTTGACATTACGGAAACTAGGATTCCCTTTGACACTCCCATTCTTCGAGTGACTTCCTAATGCGGCCTATTTTATGAAATTGTGACATTTTTCGGTTTTCAGCTTGACTGTGACAACTTCGGTTTATCCCGTCCCTTCAATCTGCGCACAGGATCAGATTTCCGACTGGTTTGAATCTTTGGCCGAGTGTCTCCACTGGAATGTCCGGAAACGTCAGAAGCATCTTGATGAGTTGAGTGATTTGACTCACTCAAGCTCAAACGACACTCTCGATTCTTTCGACCAAACTGACCAAGCCGATTCCTGACATGAATAATGGTAAAACAGCATAAAAAGTAAACAAAAAAATTATATCTTTTTTTCCAGACTAAGAAAAGAAAATTGGTCATAGAATCGCTATTTTGTTACTTTAGATCTTTTTTTTTTTTTATTATTTGTAAATATATTTTTTTTCTCCCCAATTATGTAAAATACCGACTATTTTTATACTCAGAACAAAATTTATGAAAAACAATTTGACGGAGCAAACGTTTTTATTAGAAATTTTTATTTTATTGGCATAATTTTATACGTTGTTAATAAAAAAAAGTTCAAACATAGTTTTTCTTGAAATCACCCAAAAATGGAATATTTATTGATATGTTAACCAAATAGTCAAAGTTCAAGTGAAAAAGAAGATAAATCCACAAGATAAGGAATGTTGATTTAAAGCGACCATCAGTTAACGAAATGAAGCCTCAGGAAAATTATTGCTTTGGTAAGTCCGACTTAAAAAAAGTTCAAAATATGAATTTTTTTTAGAAAATAACAAAGATGAAAGAATACAATTTTATAACTCGACTGAGGAAATCAGACATAAGTATGAGCCATTAATTTTTGACCTTTTTTAATTGAATTTTAAGGAGAAGTTGGATAGCTACAAAACTTGACAGCCAGTTTGGTATTCCGACACATCCAGTAGTTGATTTTTTAACATTTATTTTATTGGGAATACTTGGCTGGGGTTTTTTATTCTTAATAGTACATGAAGATGCTCTCCCAAATGGGCAATTATTTAAATTCCTTTCGATGTTCATACTCGCATATATAAACGGGTTGATAGTTTCGATGATAAAACTTCCACCACTTTTAGGAATGCTTATTACAGGCATTGTACTTAAAGCAATCGGATACATCGATGTATCTGGCGACTATAGTGAGACTGTTATCATTTTAAGGTATGGTTGGTTATAATGGTTTATATAATTGTTTGGAAAGAAATTTAGCGTTGACTGTGATATTGATAAAAGCCGGTCTTGGGCTTGATGCATCGGCGTTGCTCAAATTGAAATATTCTGTCCTCAAACTTGGGATATTGCCGTGCGCTGGAGAGGCATTAGCGACTGGACTGATCTGCTATTTTGTCCTTGGATATCCATGGCTTTGGTCATTTTTATTAGGGTAATGAAATATACGTTTTGAAAAATTTAAGTTTTTAGATTTCTTTTAAGTGCTGTTTCTCCAGCAGTGGTGATTCCACCTTTGTTGGAATTGAAAGAACAAGGATATGGGAATGGTAAAGGAATCTCAACTTTAGTCATTGCTGCTTCAAGCCTTGATGATATCTTTTCAATATCATTATTTGGCGTTTTACTCTCTTCTATATTTTCTACGGGTAAGATTTTTTAATGGAATTAATTCTCATTATTAATTTTTTAAAAGGTAGTTTAACGATGGAGGTCGTTCGGGGGCCTTTGGAACTAGTGGCGGGTCTCATCATTGGAGTTCTTTGGGGTTTTTTGTGCGCATGTTTGCCGCAGAAAGATGATGTAAGTGAATGTGGAGGAGAAAAATGGATTGATTGAGTTTTTCAGAATAATTTGGTGTTTAAGAGAAGTTTGCTGATCGGATTTGGAAGTGTTGTCTTTGTTTTGGGTTCTTTGCAGTTGAATTATCCGGGAGCTGGACCGCTGGCTTGCATTACTTCAGCATTCGTTGCCAACATTGGATGGATCATTCAAGGATCAGAAATTAAGGTTTTCAATTTTCTTTTTTTGATTTTGTTTGACTGGTGTTTTCAGAATCCTGTGGCTGAGGTTTACTCTTTCATTTGGATTGCAGTTCAGCCGATTCTGTTCAGTCTGATTGGTGCAGAAGTGGATGTTAAATCATTAAGCTGGGACAGCGTCGGATGGAGCATCGCCGTCATATTAGGAGCACTCATGGTAAAAATGGAACAAATATATCTTTTAATTAATGAATTAATTAGTTCAGAGTTTTCGTCTGCTCTGCATCTTTAATCGGAGGGATCTTGAACTGGAAAGAGATTATATTCGTTAACTTGGCATGGTTGCCGAAAGCAACCGTTCAGGCTGCATTTGCTCCTCAGCCGCTCGATCTCCTCCGCCGGACGGAATCCAAAGACGAATACGCTTACGAAGTCGCTAATTTTATTCTGACCACGGCAGTCGTCGCAATCGTCCTGACTGCTCCAATCGGCGCGATTGCAATCTCTTGGACTGGAACTCGTCTATTAAATAAATACGAAAAAATATGACACTGTAAATATATGCAAAAAAATAAAAAATAAATAAAAATGCTTTATTCCTTACCTCATATTAGGGCTAACCACATACCTCTCTAGCAACGGTTATGGCCGAAAGGGGGTAAAAGCCAAGCTGGAGGGGCTCCAACCAATTTTAGAGGAACTTAAAAAAGTAATTTTTCAAATTTTTCGCACAAAAAAATCTGTTGATGGGAGCGATTGTGTGGCAGAGCAACCTCAAAAAATTGTCCATTTTTTGCACTTTTTAGCTCCCATGGAGCATTGCACTAAACTAGGTGATAATTTTTTTCCCCACAAAACCGTGTTTTTCACCCCAAAAAACGTCAGAAACCATATTTTGGGCGACACTTAAAAATAAAAAATTTCAGGTCGAAAGATGCCAAAATATGGTTTCCAACGTGTTTTGGGGTGGAAAACATGATTGACGATCCTGAAGTCGTTTTTGTGGGGGAAAAAGTCACATCGGCCGCAGTACCTTAAAACGTGCCTTAAAACGTTGATTTTGAGGTTTTTGATAAAATATTGGTTCTCTAATAATGTAAATTTTAAGGTTTTTGACGAAAGAGTGCCTTAAAACGTTGATTTTGAGGTTTTTGACGAAAAATTGTCTCTTGAAACGTTGATTTTGAGGCTTTTTAACGAAAATTATCTCTTAAAACGTTAAGTTTGATGTTTTTGCCGAAAAATAATTGATCTTAAAACGTTGATTTTAAGGTTTTTAATGAAAGATTGGTTCTCAAATAATGTAAATTTTAAGGTTTTTGACGAAAGAGAGCCTTAAAACGATGATTTTAAGGATTTCTGACGAAAAATAATTGTCTCTTAAAAGTTAATTTTAAAGCTTATGACGAAAAAATGTCTCCTAAAACCTTAAATTTGAGATTTTTGAGGAAATATTTGGCATTGAAAATTTTGATTTTAAGGTTTTTGACGAAAATTTGGCTCTTAAAACCCTGATTTTGAAGTTTTTTATGAAAAATTCGATCTTTAAATGTTCATTTGGACGAGTTTTTTTTGACGAATAAATGGCTTTATTTGTTAATTTTTCCTTTTGTTAATTTTTTCATTTGTTGCATTTCATTTTTTTTTAATTGTCTTCATTAACGTAATTTTTTTTTTTTTTTTTTTTTTTTTTTTTTTTTGAGGCACATTTGAGCCACTCCTCACTTCATTGAGTTCCAGGATGAACAAAATCAACGAAAACTAGTATAAAATCGTTTATTAAAAAATGTAGCACATAAGTTTGATTAAAGTTTGATAAGTTTTGTGCCTCAGATTATTGTTTTAAATAAATAAATCTTAGCCTAAAGTATCCTGTCTGAAGTTAAATATTTAGAAAAACACAATATAACATTAACACACATAAATAAGAAATTTGGTGAGATAAATAATAAAATGCTTGTCTTTCCTTATGTCCTTATAAAAGTACAACCTATAAAATCTATCTAGTCTTGAAAAAATATCACGTAAAAAGAAAAAAAGGAATGATAAATATCACATACAATTTGATGCACTTTTTGGAATCTTGAGGAAGACCTTGAAAAGGCTTTTTGAGTGAAAAACTCCGATTAAAATGTTTAAAAACGACCTGATAAATGCTGTTGCTTATACTTAAACCTCAGTCGCAGGTACAGAGTGATGAAGAATCGGACGAGAGCGAAGATGAGATTGAAAAACTGACATGGAGCATGTCAGAGCGCTTTTAGTATCTTGGGATTTAACTGCCACAGCTTGGTACTGTTGTCGCTGTAAAAGAAACGTTTAGGTAAATAAAGATATTTTTTTCTTAATTTCATTTATTGCCATTAGAATAAAATTAAAAACAATACTTTTGGTTTGATTCTTAAGGGGAACTAAAAAATTGACTGAGCAAAATCATTTAAAGCGTTGTCTATCTCCTTGGCTATCACAGCTTTAAAATGCAGATATGAAAGGAATGCATCGATTTCTTTGGGAATGTTATTTAAACGGATAATTGAAAGATGTGGCCGGTCGACATGGTCATGATGTCATCAGGAGGCGCTCCATGAGGCTGGCTTTCTCCCGAAGAGCCGTCCTTCCACATCTTCACTTCGCCGTTACTGCAGAAGAGAGAAAGAGTGTAAGAACATTGAATTCTCACAGAAAACAAAAAACCTCAACATTAAGCAATGGACAAAACATGCAATCCTGAACAAATCTGCATTTTATAGGTTAAACTGTGATTATAAAGCATTTGGTGCTTAGAAAACTACGAAGACATGAAAGCTGAACTTGTAAAAATAGCCATATAGAGTTGGCAACTGCATAAAAATGGCTGACAATGACAAAACATGGAAGCTTCCCTTTATAAAAGGCAATGACATACCTGGCTGCTGTGAAGATATGAGTAGAGTTGGACGTGATGGCGTTTATGGGCGAAGAATGGGCTTTGATGTCGGCAAGTTGGCTGCAGTTGTCCGGCGACCAGAGTTTGACAGTTCCATCCCTTGATCCGGAAAGCAAAACCGAACCTCCAGGAGCATAACACAAACCGGTCACCCAGTCTTTATGTGCACCATTTATCGACTACAAACATTTTTTATTTAAAATCATGAACTATAACCAGTTCATCAACTTACTGTGACTAACTCGTGATTTTCTAATTCCCATTTCTTAATAATGCAATCACGAGAGCCAGAAAATAATGTTTGCCCTTTCATAACTAAGCATTGGATGCCATCATAATGAGGAGGTTCAAGAGTCACTCGAGGGTTCAGCACGCCACCAGTTTCAACACCAACATCAAAAACCTGTGAAAAATAAAAATAAATTAAAACAAAATTTTTACTGATATTTATGCCGTGCATAACTTCCATAATTTTTAACCGATTTTATTGATGTTTATACAGTTGAAAAGCGATAAAATTAATCATACATTGTGATAGTTATAGTCCAGTAAATTTAAGGAGTGGAGTGGATTTAAGGAGCCTCAGGAGTGGTTTTAAGGTGATTTTTTTCGTTTTTTGACAATACCTCGAAAACCGTTGGTCGTAGGCGAAATAATTTTTAGTAAAAAATTAAAGATTATTGAATTTGCTACAATTTTGATCTTATACGATTTTTTGTAGGGCCAAACGTATCTGAGCTACGAGGTGGGAAAAAAAAACGGGGTTTTCTACTTTGACCTCTGAAGGAAGGAAGACGTCATCTAATCAAAAAAGTGTACTTAATAAAAGCTGTAGAGAATTTAATTACCTTGTAAAAACAACTCTCAAAAAGCAATCAACGATCAATAGGAAGGGGTGAAATTGTTTTTGAATTTTTTTTAAATTTACCCCCACCCTTCTTATTGATCGTTAATTGCTTTTTGAGAGTTTTTTTCACAAAATTATTAAATTCTCTACAACTTTTATTAAGTACACTTTTTTTATTAGATGATGTCTTCCCTTTTTCAGAGGTCAAAATAGAAAACCCCGTTTTTTTTTCCACCTCGTAGCTCAGATACGTTTGGTCCTACAAAAAATCGTATTAGCTCAAAATTGTAGCAAATTCAATTATCTTTAATTTTTTACTAAAAATTATTTCACCTACGACCTACGGTTTTCGAGATATTGTCAAAAAACGAAAAAAATCACCTTAAAACCACTCCTGAGGCCAAAACTGCTTTCGGTTTGGGACTTTTTTGTGGTTAATCAGGGGACCAACCCCTTTTACGCAGAGAAACAAAATACCTTATTTTTTCTTTTAATTGCCCTTTTTGGGCTTAGATTGACTGGACTACTACGGGAATTTAAATGTTCATGAAATCGTGCAGTGGTTTTACCTTGATGTAATGATCTTTGGAGCCGGTTATGACGACGTCTTCACCTGTTGAAGTAGGAGCGACTGCAAGACACATGACAGCAGCTTGGTGGCCGCCGATCAGTTTTCCAATGACAGAAAACCTTAAAAAAAAGTTGTATTTATATAAAAAACAAAATTAAAAGAGCTTACTTTCGCATATCCCAAACTCGAACGCGATCGCCGGATGCTGTGTAGAAAACGATTCCCCGTTCGTTAAGTGCGATGTCATTCATGAGAGCCTCGTTGTTTCCCAATTGTTGACCTGACCAACTTGTCGTCATTCCAGACGATGTCAACGTTTTGATGCATTTTGGGAGGCGGACGTCCCAGATTTTGACGTAGCACGAAGAGACGGTAAAAAGGCAGCGGGAGTTGGCATCATATTTACAAGCAACGACATTATTAGGATGCCCTCCAAACATATTCACCTCTTTCATTTCTCTCAAATCCCACATAAGGACCGTACGATCTAAAAACAACAAAAAACTCATCAACATGGCAGACACAAAAGTTGGTCAGATATTTATGAAAAAGCAGATTTTCCAGAGGTAGCTAACCGGTGTACAAAAATTTCGTCACACATTTTGTCTACACACTTTTGAAGTTGGCTATCATGGTTCCCTGAGGAACGATCTACTTGAAATTTTATACAGATCTTCTCCAACAAAGTAACAGGAAGCCCTAAAAATTTCAAGTTGATCGGTTAAGAGCAAGCTGAGATATGCAACTTTTTAAAAACGAGTTTTTGAAGTTGTATATCTCAGCTCCCTCTAAACCAATCGACTTGAAATTTTTAGGGCTTCCTGCTACTGTGTTAGAGAAGATCCATGTAAAATTTCATGTTGATCGGTCAACAGGAAGCCAAGATATACAACTTCAAAAACTTGGTTTTTGACCGAAATGTGGGTGACGAAGTTTCATGGAACCAGCCAACTTGTTTCCTCCATTTATACCTCTTGAAGCAGTGAATAGATTGTCGTCCGTAGCACTGAGAGCTAGAACAGCTCTTGAATGACCTTCCACGCTGTGCGTATTGAAAAGTGGAGCTTTCAACCCTCTCTAAAAATTAAAAACAAATAAATCGACATTTTTCATAACTTACAAGCAACCTTGTTCAAATTGACAGTGATTTTTCCAGGATGACGATTGGACGATGTCTGCTGGGATGTCAAACGAGAGAAAACGTTTGCCTCATGGCTCGTCTGCCGTCGGTAAACAGGCGGCGAATTCGGCGGCGAACTGTCCAATCCTCTCTCCCTACCAAAAGCGATTCCCACGGAAAATGAGGTCAGGACAAAGGAAAGGCGATGTTAAGGAAAAAGGACAAAAACAGGGATAAAAGTTAAATATTAGTACCTTTTTAAAAATACAATAAAAAATAGATTAGCAACTTCCCTTTATTAGTGGGGATGCCAACATAAATAAAAAACCATAAATGGATAAATTTCCCTCACCATAATACTGATTTAAAAACCCGATTAATATGTGTCGTTGACATTTTATGATTAATGAGTTAATGTTTTTGTGTGATTATGTTTTAATATCGAAAAAAAGCTTTTATTTTTTCTTCTTTGGTAAGATTGGATGTGCTGTAAAAGAAAAAAAGATAAAATTTCATTAAACCGGAGTCCATTGTCGACTTGATGTGCAATGCCCAACCTATTGAAAGAACAGAACATGCTTCTTTGACAAAGAAATGAATGAAAAAACATAAAATTCCACTTTATTGAAAAGAAGTGTTCCCAGTGAACAGATCCAATGAAACTTGAGAAAAGTTGATTTTGAATAAACCCCGGATTTATCCATTTGTAGCTTTTGAACTTGAAAAAAACTGGAACTTACATTGATGGGTGGTTTGATGATATAATGTACGTCTTTCTATTAACCCTGGGCGAAATTGAGAGGCCTTTTCTCATCATAACGGGGGACGCAGGAACAGACTGGACCCTACATAAAATAACCATATACCAATCAACTTTTCTCCCATGGTGCGATTTTCATGCAATTTTGAGAAACGTCACATACTTTATGGTGGTGAGTGATCTCGTGAGGGGTGGAGGGACCATCGGGTTTTTTGGGCGGTGCTCAGGGCTTGTGGCTGCCGAATGTGATTGGTTTGGCCGACTCAATCCGTCGTTGTTGGGCAAAAATAACAAATCTTGTGGCGCCATCGGTTTCCACGCTCGGTACTTAGAACTGTTCTTGAACAAACTTGTCGAACTTCCACTAGTGAATGACAACACAAAGTGAACAATTTGCTTTAAACAATAAAATTTTACTTTTCAGAAGGCGAAGGTGATCGAGATGACTTGCTGCTGTCTGGGCTTGAAGGTCGCGAAGAGTTGCGTTCTTTACTATTTAGCAGATGATGAAGTAACTGTTCTTGAGTTTTACTTTCTTTTTTCAACTAAAAAAAAGTTTAATTTTTAATTTTTTTTTAGAATAAGTACCTGTTCATTTTCTGCTTGAAGTTCTCGAAGAGAAACGTCTTTTTCGACAGAAAGGCAGCTTTGGTGTAAAGCCATATTATAGAGTTTGTCCAAAATGTAAGCAGCTTCTGACATGTCGGTGAAATATTGGACCAAATCTCCGCTTTCGAAGAGAACCTTGTTTTCTTCAACTTGAAGAATTTCATTCTGAAGGTCGGCGATCGATGCCTGAATGTGATCAAGGTTCGCTCGAAGTGATTCCACTTCTTCTTTGATTATTGACGATCCTTTATACCTCGGGTCGGCAAGTAGAGCTAGTTTGTTGTTAAGTTCTTCTTGTGTTTCTACTCGTTGCTCCATTTTTCTAAAAATAATTAAATTTAACACTTAGAAGGTTGGTCTGGTTAGTGGGGTTCCCTTCTGGACTCTCCAACCACCTCATACCGCTCTTCTTCCGACAACTAAATGCCCCTTCCTACATTCCCATAACACCATAACTTTCCCCTCCTACTTCAACTTTCTTATATGACCTCCCTCCACTCTCCCATCACTTCCCCTACCCTTCTGAACTCTCCAACCACCTCATACCACTCTTCCCCCGACATCCCATCACCATCCTTGATCCTTCCCCACCTCACAACACTCTCTCACCAGAGTCGGGCGTAATCGTAATCATAATTACAATTGTAATTGTATTATTTTGAATATGATTACTGTAGCGAACCGTCAGCTGAAGAAATTAAAAAATAAGTAATCGAAATAAAAATTCAATTCAAATCGACACAAATAATTTATTGGAGATACAAAATCTCTAAAACTGGTGACCTCACGTTGAATGTAAGTACATTTATTACACCTTGGGTAGCCATGAACGCCACTATCGCCGACCTGGTGAAACAAATGGCTGAACTCACTAGACAAGTGAGTAACATGCAAAAGTCCAGACACCGCAACCCAGGCCGCAATCACAGCATTAGTCGCAGCGGGAAGCGAGACTACACAAAAAAACTAAATCCGCCGACAGCTCCCAAACAGGCCGAGCCTGCCGCCGCATTAGAATCGTTGTCTGCCCGTCTTTTCGTAACTGATCGCACTTCACGCGCGACATTCCTCGTCGACACCGGTGCGGCAGTATCAGTACTTCCGCCGATAAAACCTGGTTTACCTCCCAACAATGACCATGCACTGTTCGCCGCAAACGGCACAGAAATTAACACCTATGGTTTAAGGTCCTTAACCCTCGATCTCGGTCTTCGCCGTCCATTTCGATGGGACTTCATTGTTGCTGATGTCAAAAAACCAATCATCGGCGCCGATCTTCTCAACCACTACGGTCTTCTTGTCGATCTTCGTGGCCGTTGCATACAATTTTTCGTATTTTTTGACTATTTTTTCCCGTAATTGTAATTTTTTTACAATTTTTTCACAATTGTAAAATTTTTACGATTTTTGTTGAAATTTAATTTTTGTAAATGATTTTACAAACAATTAAATTGTTTTTAACCTCCCCACCCTCCTGGACTCTTAGATCACCTCCCCGCCCTCCTGGACTTCCCCATCACCTCCCCCACCCTCCTGGACTCTTAGATCACCTCCCCGCCCTCCTGGACTTCCCCATCACCACCCCCACCCTCCTGGACTCTTAGATCACCTCCCCACCCTCCTGGACTCTTAGATCATCTTCCCCACCCCCCTGGACTCTTAGATCACCTCCCCGCCCTCCTGGACTCTTAGATCATCTCCCCCACTCCCTGGACTCTTAGATCACCTCCCCGCCCTCCTGGACTTCCCCATAACCTCCCCCACCCTCCTTGACTCCCCCTCACCTCCCACCTCTAACAGTTCCCATCACCTCCCCTACCTCCCCTACTATAGTTGGCCCTTCGGCCTTTCCCCACTCTCCCCCAACATTCTACTACCTCCCATCACTTCCCCTACTCCCCACCACCTTCATCTCCCCAACCTTTCCAAGGGTCAGTTTGACTATACAGGGTCTTTAACCAAGAGGAAGGATTTTGGGGAAGGTCCACAATCGTAGGTTCAAGGGTCATAGAAGAACTTTTTGTGAATAATAAGCATAAATTACTTTTCCATTTCTTTTTCCAAAGCAAGAAGCGATTGGCGATTCATTGTGCTTTCTGAAATATTCTTCTCGATAGAAATCCAACGGTTTTTGGTCTGCTTTTGAGTGAGACCTTTTGACGCTAAAAAAATTTGAAATTTAGAATTTAATTTTTTATGCTGAAAAAATTACTTTTGCTTTTTAATCCGGTTCTCATTCTTGAATTGGAGTTGGCAACTTTTCTTAAGGCTGAGACTTCTTCTTGTTTCCGTTTGAGGACGATCGCTTTCGCACGCTTGTCCGCTTCCAGGTTTTTGATGACATTCGCATCAAGACGAGTTTGCTTTTTGAGTTGGGCGATTTCTTTCATCCGTCTCGCTTCAGTATCTTTATGTTTGATAGCTTCCTCTTTCATGCTGTTCATCAGTTTCACTTTGATCTTTTTCATCTCGACAATTTCATGCTTGAGTGTTCGGACTTGCGATTCGTACTGACTTTGGTTCTTAAGAAGTCGAGCATGCTCGCGTTTCGCTGACTGAAGAGCTTTCACTTCCCTCTGCATGTCGGACAACTTCCGCTCATATTCGTCTTTCACTTTTTTCACTTTTTCCGACGGCTTTTCTTCTTTCGCTGGAAAACAATTTAGGACAAATATTTCATTAAGTTATATACCGTAAGTGGAAAGCACGGCATCTCTTTCTTGCTGTGTCGCTATTATTTTGGCTTGTAGCTGATTCAATTTGTCTTCATAATGCTGCTTCATTTTATTCAACTTTGACTGCGATTTTTCAAGTTCTTCAATCAAACGTTGCTTCACAGAAATTTCTGATGTCAAATTGGCAAGTTGGGCAGAATATTCGCGTGTTTTGTTGTCATTTTCGTTTTCCGAATCGGAAGAAGATTCTAAAATTAATCAATAAAAAGATTCTAAAAAACAACTTTCATACCATCAGAGTCGGAATCTGAAATGTCTTTTTTCATTTCGTTCAAATATTCGACGTCTTTGCTGATGTCTTTTTTGGCCAAATCTAAAATGTCGTCGACGGATTCGTCGCCTTGTGAGAGGCTCCCTCGGGTGGACATGAAAAGACTTTTGTTCCTAGAAACGGCCTTTCGAAGCTGCGAGCATGTGCTTTCCGATTCCACAAGTTTTGCTTGGAGCGACTCGATTTCGTTCAAGTATCCTTTTATCATCTGGCTCATGTCGTCGTTTTTGTTATCGCCATCTGCATTTGAAGCGGAAACTTGCTGAACCGCCATAAGATCGACATTCTTCGCTTTCAAAGAATCGATCGTATCTTGCATCGCTTTCACCCTCGTCCTTAAATTGTCGACTTCATTTTGCAACATTGTATTCTCATGAAACATATCATTCACCGACTCCACGCCATCTTCCGTTATCATCCGTTTCCCCTGTTTATATTCAAGTAGCTCAAGTTCCAATTCTTGTATTTGTTTCTTCAAAAGTGATATTGTTCTTGAAGACTTGTCTTGATTGATGACAACCTTATTTTGAATATTACGAGCCCTGTTTGCGTACGTTAGGGTGTTGAGAGTCTCCATGAAATCTCTATCGCTTGGAGATATACAAGCGATCATTAAAGTTCGCGAATTTCCTATTGAAAATTATAAAAAATGAAAACCTTTTTTGTTTTTTTACCTCCAAGAGAGTCTTGTAAAAGACGAGTTAGTTTGGAATCTCGATATGGTACATGGAGGGCACGTTTTGAAGGGTCACCCAATGCAGAAATGACGTTTCCAAGTGCCAGCAAACCACAGTTTATTGAAATCCCTTCTTTGGCCCTGTCTCCTGTCGCTCCTGTCCTTTTCAGTCTCTCAGAACCGGCCAAATCCACAAAATGAAATTTAGCCGTAAGCGTTTCAAATTCTTCCGTCCCTTCTTCCATTCCATCTTCGCTCTAAAATGGGACAAATAAAAAAAAATAAAATAAAACCAAATACTTCTGTATTGACAAGCCGTTGTTGCTTGATATGAAGAGAAAAGATGGCATGACTTCGTGATGATTGTGTATTCATTTGAGTAGCAGCCGTCGTTCGTGATAAAGCACCTTGACGTAACCATTGTAATGTATCTTCAGCATTCGTCACCCTCTGACTAGTCACACCCGTCAAATAAATACAATGGTTAGCATCTTCATGTATTCTGATACCCGATTTGCCCTAAAAAATAATTAATAAAAATAAAATTTTAAAAAAATTTAAGTTTTACCCGATTTGACGAATAATCACGTGATGTATCAAAGAGGTCGATGATCTCTTCATTGTATAATTCTAAAAATTGACATGTGACTTTAAATTGGGTTTGTCGGCCTGATTCAGTCGCTGCCTCGATGCCTTCAAAAAGTTGCTTGATTGCCCTCGGGATGATGCCGATCTGTTCGGAAGTGATGTCTATGTCAAACCCGGTTCCCATTGTGTATGTTTTCCCGCTTCCCGTCTAAAATTGAATAGAAAACGAATAATTTCGAATACATCATACCTGGCCGTACGCCAATATGGTAGCGTTGTACCCTTGAAGGGAGCCGTCAATGAGGGCTTTGGCGCACACATCGTAGATCTCTGTTTGATCAGCAAGCGTATCAAAGACATAATCGAAAGTAAAAGATCTGTCAGTCCCTAAAGTCACTTGTGGTTCATTCGGCGTTACACTCGTACATACTCTGCACATGTCAATGACCTCCCTCGGCAGCTGAGGACGGATTCTAAAAGCAATTATTGAAATCATTCATCTGTTAAATCTTCCAAAGGAAATCAACTCTAAAAAAACAGTTATATCGTTCCACATCGGTTATTTTATTATTAAAATTTATTAATAATGGATAAAATTCTTTATTGATCCATCATAAGAGTTCATAAATAGACAAGTTATCACATTCTGTCGATAATTTCCATTGATCTTCAACCTTCAATTTTTATGGTTTCCACAAGTTCAAGTTTAAATAAATTTTTTCTTTCTCTCTTTTTTAATGGGGAAAACAAGAATAGATATTTTGTCACCACTAATTTTGACATGTCATGCTCTGAAAATTAAGTAGAATTTTTTAAGCAGATTTTTAAAGTAAAAATGGGTTTGGTGCAATGGAGGGTCTAGAGACCTACATTCGTGATCAGGGCGATCTGAGGATCACAAAAAATTTAGGTCATTTCAATTCATTTTTATATATTAGCGGATTTCCGTAGGAAAGTAGGCTATTGAGGTGGTCGTCATGGTGGCTCCCAGGTAGAGGCTTATATATTCGTGATCAGGAAGCTCTGGGGATCACGAAAATATAGGGGGTTCCTTTCAACCATATAAGTATTAGTCATAGGCTAAATGTAGGCCAAACACCATTTGGTCAGCTACCTTGGTAAGGTAGAGTTGTACCAATCACAGTTCACACTTTTTAAGGTCAAAACCAACGTTTTAGAATCTACTTTCGAGACAATAAAAAAAAAAAGATTCCTTTTATGGCGTTTTCGTCATTCTAGGCTGAATTTTTTCTCTCTTTTCAGTGTACAATTTTTGTTTGAAATTTTCATAACAATGCAAATTAATAATGTCCATTGTAGAGAAAAATTTGTTTAGAAAAGTATCTTTTGTGTAAAAAGCAAATTTACATAAAAATTAGAAAGAAGGTGATAAAAAAAATGTTGCTGTCAAGTTGCTGAGTCGAGTTTGAAACCTGTCAAGTGTTAATTAAATTGATGTTGACGACACTAGAAATTATGCAAGAGCGGATTGAGAGGTCTATTGAGAGGGTTCACCTAATTTTGGTCTTTTGTGAACCTAAATATTAAATTACTTAATATGATCTAAGATTTGATTTTGATTTCTTGGATGGATTACACAATATCGGTTTCATATTAACTTTCAGTATGAAGGCACCTTGGGCGACATTTCCTTTTTTAATTTTGATCACATGAAATTGTGAAAGATTACAGGAGCTTATGTTTCTAAAGATGAATGTTTCTTAGAGGTAAAAAATACAACATGAGGGGTAATTTATGTGTTAGGCCCAGGACAGAGGGTCTGCCCAGAAAGATAAGCCAACCAGAGGGATAGTGTTTGATGTCATTCACTGTAAAACTCACTTTTCAGCAACAAATCTTTCAGAGAAAAATTAAGTTTTGGGGGGATTTTAGATGAACTTTGGTAACTCGACTATGTAGATTGGTTGATTATAGACCAAAATTTGGGGAGGGGGAGGATTTTATGATGCCAAACTTGGGGGGTTAACCATTGCAATTCCTCCTCCTATCCCAGGGGGGTGAGGCAAGGGGACTTCTCAAATTCTAAGGTGGAACAGGAGTATAACCATTAAAAAATAAAAAAAAATACTGAAGTAAATAAAAAAAATTTTATCGAGAAATTGACTTCAGAAACTGTTCCTCACACCAAAAAACGCTGGAATACACATTTTGGGGCTAATTTTTTTTTGGTTGGTCAACTTTGAGTCGATTTTTGAGGGTGAAAACGTCATCTGAGAACTATTATTACTAAAACAACTTTGATAGCCCTTTAAAATAGCTTTCCAACGGCGTATTGAACAAGTAAATCGGTTAAAAATTAAGAAAGTTATGGACGTTTAAAGTTAATCGTTACAAAAATGTGGTTTCCTTTGAAAACGGACTCGATCCACCAATTTTAAAATTCTCAAAAAATTGAGTGTTTCTAACATGAAAATACACCTTTCCTGTTGATATAAATGCGTCTC
Organism: Orius laevigatus; assembly: GCA_018703685.1. Lineage (NCBI taxonomy): Eukaryota > Metazoa > Arthropoda > Insecta > Hemiptera > Anthocoridae > Orius > Orius laevigatus. The sequence continues at coordinate 97,862 of JAGWEN010000109.1, forward strand.
AATTTTTTTTAACTACTGTTTTTAATAGAAAATGTGAAAATCGCACTCTGTTCGCATAAAAAAGTCCAAAACTGGTCTTAATAATTTTTTGATCCAGACCAAAAAAATTTGAGTTTCTGACATGTTTCTAAGTAATTTTCGACTTCACAAAAAATTTTATTTCATTTTTTCGTCCAAGGAAAAAAAGTGACAAAACGTCGCTTTTTCATGGTTTTTGTTATAACCTTAGGGGCACCCTAAAATTTGGTGAGTAAGTTTCTTTTTAAATATAAAAAAACGTCAAAATTATAGAGCAAGGCGGGAGCCTTTTGCACAGCTCATGATCAATGTGTCCCCTGAAAATTTCAAGTCGATCAATTCACAGGGAGTTGAAAAAACATGTCCTTTTCCTCACTGAACCAAATGAGCACCTCCCTTGCCAGCAGATCAAATAATCTGATAAAAGAACATCCCATGTATTGATTTTCAACCCTTATCATTGAAAATTTCCCACTTCATGGTCTAGTCATGCTGTAGTGCGTTCAAATTTTTTTAAAAGCAAATACCTAGCTGAAATAGCTATAATCAAAAAAATTAAAATAAAAAAAGAGGCTTTTGAACTTTTAATAGAGCCACGAAGGATAATAGCATCGTTTACACATTTTGTGGGACAACAGTAAACAAACGTAAACCTTGAAAATTGAAGGTGATTTAAATTAAAACTACAATTCTCATCCTTAACAATGGAAAATCAATAAACATTGACATTTTGGCAAATTAATCAATAGACGATGAAAACTCAATTAAAGGTGAAAAATTTGTCTTTTGTGGTCTGTTATCAAAGGATCATGTTTACAACTTGATTATCGAATGAGATTTACCTGAGCGCGACCCTGACCGAGCTTTCATCGTCGATCATGTTGACTTCATTAATGGAAATAATTGTTTAATTAATTCACTTTGGGAAGGTAAACGTCGGAGGACGACGGCGATCTTCATGTGGACGCCGAAGGATCTTCAACTACTCATCCTGAATCCTTCACTTGGAAACTTCCAAATAGAAAAAACCGTTAAAAATCAATTGAAATCATAAAAGTTTGGCCGACATGCGATTGAGCGTGAAATTGTGTATGGGTGTCGCTCGGTTGACAGGAACTGAAGGCTGAAAACTTGAAAGTGGGAAGATTTCTCATTATCAAAACTTCGATCCTTTTTTTTCTCTCGCCACTTTCACTCATACTATCGATTATTATAATCGAAAGGATTTTCAGCAATTAAAATTGTTTAAACCATTTTTTTTATTAACTTGCGCTGTTTTTGTGTGAAAGTTTACCACATTTTCATATTTTTGGCAATAATATTAGGTTATATGTTGTCAAAATGGGACTTTTGAAAGTTTTCTATTAGTGAACTTAATAATCGATTATTTTACATCGATTATTAGGACTTTATGGATTTGACCATGAAAAATAAATGCTTATACCGGATGTTGCAAAATTAAGTATATTTTTAAATTAATTGGGCGATATTTAAGTGCGAGTAGCGTAACTACTCAAACTAGTGAAGCGTCTTCTGCAGGGTTGATGCTGGTCTATGTTTGCTGTGATGATGATGGTTCAGGACAGGAAAAAACCTGCAAGATGCACTTTTTTGGAATCAGTGCAGGAATGGGGGTTTAGGTTGGGATGCCCATGCGGTGACCATATTATTTTGAAGAAAAAAAAAAAGAAGAAGAAGAAGAAGAAGAAGAAGAAGAAGTTGGTACAGGCAAGGGCCAGGGAGCGATCGCTCAGTGGGGGGCCGCTGCCCTCGGCCAATTTTGTTTTTTTTTTTCTTCAACTAAAATAAGAGCAAAAAAAAGTTGAAAGAGCAAAAAAGTCGAGGTACTGATACATTTCACAGGGGCCTGGGCTATTCGAAAACGTTAGAGTGGAGGTTTTTGAAGAAAATTGGGGTTTTAAACTGTTGATTTTGAGGTTTTGACAAAATAAATTGCACTTTAAACGCTGATTCTTAGGTTTCATCAGATTTTTTGAAGAAAAATTGGCTCTTAAAACCATTATTTTGAGGTTTCTGACAAAAAATTGTCTCTTTGAAGTTGATTTGAGGTTGTTTTTTTTATACGGAAATCTGGCTGTATAGCCCAGGCATCTTAGGATATTTAGCGGGAAAATTAGGTACAGTCGTAATCTCCATCTTATTTTATGTTTTTTGGGTCGCTGATTACGAATCTGAAGTTTGCCAACAAAAATTTTGCCCGGAACCTTGTCAAAATTGCAAAAAAAGTCAAAATTTTGGCACTTTTTGAGGTTTTTTGATTATATCTCAAAAACTATAGGTTTTGGCGATTTGGCCGTTTAGTAAAAAAAGAAAGCCTATAAAATTACCTAAAAATCCATTAATCATTTGTCTAATTCGGTCCAGCCGTTCGGCAGCAATCGACGGTCAAAAAAGACCTCCGTTTTATGACCGAAAAGGATTAAAACAATTAAGGTGGGTTTGACAGCGGTCAACGGTGTGGGAGAACTTTCCGCCTGATTGAGCTCGGACTAGTCTCATTTTAAAGGTAATTTAGTGCTTGTTCTTTTAAAAGTTGTCCGAATCCTGTATCTATTATAGTTTTGGCTCCAGAGCCAAAAACGTAAGTCGAAACGTGAACGGCAATTCTAGGTTTTACACACATATTTGGCTCTGGAGCCAAAGCTATTATAGATAGCGAATCCGGACTGATTTTGTTTAAACAAGTGATAAATTGCCTTTAAAAAGAGGGTAGTCCGGTTTTGTTGCAACGAATAGCTTTGGCTCCAGAGCCAAACGTATAATTGAAAAATTGAAGGTAACTCATATTTTTTCATACATATTTGGCTCTGGAGCCAAAAGTATTATAGATACGGTATTCGGACAACTTTTAAAAGAACAAGTGATAAATTACCTTTAACATGAGGGTAGTCCGGTTTTGGTGCAACGAATAGCTTTGGCTCCAGAGCCAAAAACGTAATCGATAATTTAGCGATGTGTCAAATTTGCACTTACATATTTGGCTCTAAAAACAAAGGTATTATAGATACCGTATCCCGGCTACTTTTACGGTAATAAGCGCTTAATTACCTTTAAAATGAGTCTAGTCCGGTTTGGATCAGACAAGTAGCTTTGGCTTCAGAGCCAAAAACGTACCTAAAATGTGATCGATACTTCAAATTTTCACTTACAAATCATGCTATAAAACCATAGGTATTATAGATACCGTATCCGGACTACTTTTACACCAACAAGCGCTACGTTACCTTTAAAATGAGACTAATCTGGTTTGGCTCCGACCATTAGCTTTGGCTCCAGAGCCAAAAATGTCTTCAAAAATTGGATCGACCACTCAAATTTTTACTTGCAAATTAGGCTTTAAAACCAAAGGCATTATAGATACCGCATCCGGACAACATTTGAAGCAATAAGCACTAAAGTACCTTTAAAATAAGATTAGTCCGGTTTGGATCCGACTATTAGCCTTGGCTCTAGAGCCTAAAACGTACTCTAATAATGAGCGAAAATTCAAATTCAATAGATAATTTAAAAAATCTAGGAACGCGGTTGCGTTCCGCCCAGCCTATAGAAGCCATACTTAAAAAAATTTAATAAAATAAATAAGAAAAAATCATAAAAATAAAAAATAAATAAATAAATAAATAATTAAAAAAAAAATAAATAAAAAAATAAAACGTAATAAAAATTAAAAAAAATGAAACGTAATAAAAAAAAAATTAAAAAAATTAATTAATAAAAAATAAATACATGGTAAGTATGTATAGTAGTCATGGCGCGAATTTAATTTCCTTCTTTTTCCAGATGAATGAATAAATGAACAGAGTTGGATATAATATATCCAACTCTGTTCATTTATTCAGATACATATTATGTATCTGTTTTTATATTATAAATATATTATACTTTTATACATACTTTTATGTTTAAAATATATTTATACATATTAAAAAACTTTTGCAATCGTGTGGGATTTTATGTCCGAACACTACCACTGCATCTATACTGAGCCTTTCCCCCGGAGTTGGGACCGGGCTTGGGAGTTTTTATCATATTTATATTTACCCATTTTTTACATACCTACATATCTCATACATACCTAGTTTCTTTAGCACGCTTTAGTTGATGACCACTACTTTTAATTTTGAACATGTTCCTGGACAGCGATCCCACTACTGCGTCCATTAATAAGTGTAATTAATGTAATTTGATATCATTAATATCATAAAGTATCAAAATAGACGTGGTTCCCTCTAAAATACCACGTAAAAATGGGTTTTTTACCCGTTTTTGAATTTTGACCTTTTTCAGCGCTCTCTAACGGCCGTTTCTTGAAACCGAATTTCGCAAATCTTTAACGGATTTTATAGCAAATTTTATGAGCTTTCATTTTGTACTGAGTAGAAAAGTTGCTAAAATCAATATTTTTTGAGATATAATCAAAAAACCACAAAAAGTGCCAAAATTTTGACTTTTTTTGCAATTTTGACAAGGTTCCGGGCAAAATTTTTGTTGGCAAACTTCAGATTCGTAATCAGCGACCCAAAAAACATAAAATAAGATGGAGATTACGACTGTACCTAATTTTCCCGCTAACTGCCCTTTTTTGATCTAAGGATGCCTGGGCTAGTAGAAATGTTGACTTTGAGGTTTTTGACGAAAATTTGGCTCTTAAACCTTTGAATTTGAGGTTTTTGGGCGAAAATTAGGCTTTACAAATGTTGATTTTGAGGTTTTTGAAGAAAATTTGGCTCTTAAAACCTTGATTTTGAGATTTTCGACGAAAAAAGGCTTTTAAAACTTTTATTTTGAGGTTTCTGACGAAAAATGTCTCTTAAAACTTTGATTTTGAGGTTTTTAGACGAAAATTAAGCTTTACAAATGTTGATTTTGAGGTTTTTGAAGAAAAATTCTCTCTTAAAATGTCAATTTTAAGGTTTTTGACGTAAAAAGGCTCTTGAAACTTCGATTTTGAGGGAATGTCGATTTTAAGGTTTTTGATGAAAATTAGCGTTAAACTATGCTCAGAAAGAGAAGAAAAACTAAATTTTTGGGGGAATATTTGAGAAAAGGCCTTTTTAATAGGATGCGCCCGGTGGCCCGAAAACAGCCGATCCCCCCTGTACAGGGCACAGGTACAGGGCTATCTCTTCTAAAGAAGCTGGCATATCAAAGCCATGCTGACAATCCAAAAACACTATTAATCGCTCAACTCGAGCTAGAAAATTGTAAAAACGAAATGAAAATTATATTATTCTTCTTGCTCCTCTTTTTCGATCAAATTGTCAACTTTCCTGTTCACATCAGCCAGCGCCGTTTCCAAAAATTGTACTTTTTCTTTGATTCTGTAAATAGGTTATAATACCAATGTTTGCAGGAAAAGTTTAACCTCTGTGCTTCTGTTATGATCTTATCATGCTCTAATACTTCTATATCTACAAAAGAATGTGACAATGAAAATAATAAAATTAAAAATTACATAATTGATTCAAAATTATTATTTCTTCATAAACGAGATCCATTGTTTTCATCGATATTTCTTTTTCAGGGGACAAATCATATTTTTTGATTAACAACTCTAATTCGAGCCCACGAAAGCCATGTCTGAAAAATATAAAAATTGTTATTTTTTATTACTCCAAGAACCTTCTTAAGACATTAATTAAATCATCGTAGTTCTTTTTATTTTCCTTCTTTATCCCAGCAGTTCTACACTTTTCAGCTTGTTCCTTACAATTGATGCATTTCAAAAATTTATAGCTTAAAAAAATTGCTTAAAAGGGTTTCAAAAATAAAAAATACCAAAAATCATTAAGTATATCTTTTATGTAAACTTGACTTCTTGCTTGTTCTTCATAATCTTCATATGCCAAATAAAATCCATGAACGATAAGAGCAATAAAACAGTTCTAAATTTCAAAAATGTTATGAGAAATAAATTTTTTTTACAAGAAATAAAAGGACGACAATAAAAATGAAAAGTGTGAAATAAAGAGGAGCCATGTAAGGTCGCACTTCTTGGCAATCTTTGAAAAAATAAGTCCCACCGACAAAAATTCCAAGGAGACTGAATATCGAGTTGATGACTGAATCAAATTGTTCATTCTAAAAATAAAATAATTTTTTTTTTTAATTATACATTTTTAAGTTACTGTAGTTCCAAATAAAATGTAACCGAACAACGCAAAGCCAATAATAAGCACAAAAAGCATACAAAACAATGAAAAAATCTCCCAGGAAATCTGGAAAAATAAAATAAAAATTCTTAAGTAGATTATTTTTTTACTTTAGAAAATGTGTTTAGAACGATTGCTCCGGATGGAAACAATGAAGCAAATTTGAGAAGTTTAAGCCATACTAAGAAGCACAGAATGGCCATCATCGTATTGAACCATATCTGTATTTGAACCAAATCTTCAAAACTTGCATGAACATTCTTTTCAATACTGTCCACTTTATCCTGCATTGTATTTTCAACTTTTATAAATCGCACGACACCCAATGCTATAGCCATGTATGCTGCCTAACAATAATTTAGTACAAAACTATATTTGACTCACTATAAGAATGCTGAGGTCTACATAGTTCCAAAATTTTGTAAAAAATTTTAATTTTATGAGTCTCAAAAGCATTCCAAAAGTGTAGCAAAGTATGAATAACATGACAACTATTTCACAGCCGAAGATGAAAAAATCCCAAGTATTCACATACCTATGGAAGGTTCATAAGGACCAAATTTTGTTTGTTAAATACCTTATAAATTTCATGGTATAAAAATATGATGATGTAATTACTCCTCCTGTAGGTGGAAGCTCTAAAACAAGCCTAAATTTGTTTATTCCTAACTAAAAAGCCATATTGAATGTTCTATTACTTAGCTACACAAAATAAATTCGTGTTGGGTGTGTAAGTGGTGAAGTCAATAAAAATTGCTCGAGTTGCTATGTTGATCCAGTTATGATATTCGAGTTCATCATTTACAAACTTCTGGGTCAACTCTTGATCTCGTGAGATTTCAAAAATGAAACCTCCAGGTCCGTAGCTTGAAATTTTTCCGCCAAAAAATGGCCCGTTTCCGACAAAATAAGGACTAAATTGAATAAGTTGAAGATAAAAGAGAAAACACACGAATTAAAATTGTCGGATTTTTCCTGATCTTCATTCTTGACTGAATAATGGCCGTAGCAAGAATTAAAATTGTTTTCAAAAAAAGGATTGATTTCGCACGAATCGTTTTTGACTCTGACCTTAAAATGGGTGTAAAAAAAATCAAATTTTATCAATTTACCTGTCGTATTCTAGGAACACCGACCAATATATTGCTGAACAAAACTAAAAAGCTTTCCGCCTTCACAAAATCTAATGTCCTCGACTTGTCATAATCATTTTCATAAATTATTTTGAAAAATACAAGTTTTATGTACTAAAACAATATTAACGAAAAAAATTCATTTTTACCTCCCAAATTTGAGGTGTTGCTACAATTTCTTTGAATGTCCTTTCCACACCAAGTGATGTATTAAACTTTGTGTTTGTAAAAATATCCGATAATACATGAGCATAATAGTTATATGAGTCGTCCATGACACCAAAAGTGACTGCGGTGAAATAAAAATTTGGAAAAAATATTCATGAAAATTACCGATGTTGACAAAAATCAAAAATGGGATGAAAACAAGAAAACTGAGGAGTTGAGCAAATACTTGACGTTTTCTTTTCTCTCTGGGGTCTTCAATGGAGCTAGATTCATGTCGACTATCATCTTTCTTTTCCTGACTTCTTAGAGAGAAAAAAAAATAGACGAAATATATTTAAAAATTACTCTGGTTCATCCTTCTCGGAAACATCTTCAGGCTGAGTATCCCCTTGAGTGGAAACACTGGAAACATCATCGCTTTTCGGTGAAAGATTGACTTCCTTCCATTTCTCATATTTTTCTTTAAAATTTTCATATTTTTGAGCCTTCTCGTCCATTTTCAACACATATGAGCAAAAAAAAATTAATTAAGGTTATTTCCATCAAGATACCAATAATTGAATTACCAAAATGATGATTACATTAGGAAGCGAAAAAATATTGCAGTTTCAACAATCGACCAAAATGAAATTGTTTCTTATTTTTTTAATGGCGACCCAAATAATTTGCTATAAGGTATTCCGATTTTAAGAAATTATTTATTTTTCAAAAATTATAGATGAGAGATATTGTGAGGATCGAGCAATTTTATAACTGCGACAATGTGGTACGAGGGAAGCATAATTATTACGATAATATATCATTCATCAGTGCGGATAAAGGATCATTTTTAATAAATGCGGATTTAGAAGTTAAAATCAGTGCTAAAGAAATCTTGGTAAAACAAAACAAAATAAATGTTTTTTAAAAAACGCATTTTAGGGTGCTGTCGAAGTTTTTAAATGTATGAGTACGACAAAAGGGGACTGCGAACAATTCGGAAATTTCAAGCAACCTGGTTTTTGTGGCAAAATTTTAGAAAAGGGGCAATTCTGGTCTCCTATATATGAACACACAAATCCTACTTTGAAGTGCCCTTTTGAAAAAGTAAAATTTTTAATTAAATCAATAAATTAACCAAAATTTCAGATCAACTATCAAATAAGGAATGCGACTTTTGATGTTCGAACTTTGCTGCTTTTTGTCAAATTTATACCGGATTTTTCAAATTATTATTGGCTAGCGAAGACAACTTTTTATTCCGTCCCTGGCAAAAGGCTTATGGAATGCAAATCAGTTATGTTCAAAACAACAAAAATCAGAGTTTGACCATCGCACCCATCAAAACAATCACTAATCATGTATTGCTTTATTATTTTTTTACAATATTATGTCATGTAATGGATAACAAAATAAACAAAATTCAAATACTTTAGAAACTTGAGTTTGTTATTTTTCAAATAAAAATTTTAGCACGTAAAGCAATATTATAATACGTAACAAAAAAAAATTAAATAATTTTTTTTTATATATACAAAAGATGTTAATTTACATAAAATGAAATACACAAATATTTGGACATAACTTGGACAAAAGATTTAAGAATGCAAATTTCATGAAAAGCATAAGCCGATTAAATCCTAGAGGATTTAACAACCAAGGCGAGAAATAAGCCCCTTAAAGTGTAATTTGTCCAAATTTAGGCGAAAAAATTTATTAAAATGTTTATTGACATTTAGGCTCAAAAGGTTCTTTTTGTTCTAAAAATTAAAATAAATGCGTAACAACCTTATTTGACGAAAAACAACTAAAATTGTTCATACCTCAACATATATACAATACCCAAGAGGAGTAGACATAAATTAAAATTTATAATATGTCTAGTATTGAGCGAGTTTTGTCTCTCTAAAAAGAAAAATTTCTTTAAATAATCACGCCTCCCCTAAAATTGTATTAAAATCGAGGCTTGTGAAATAACAAAAATATCTTATTTTTTTCCCCTAAAACAAATAAGCCTACGACTGGGAGAAAGTTGGCATTTCCAGTTGTAGTCCGTCGAGCTTGATCAATCCCTTCTTATGAATGTCCTCCCACTGAAATCATAAAAGAGATTATTTGAAACAAAAACAAGTTGGTGAAAAAAAATTGACTTGAAATTTTTAGGACATATTCAAATGGCGGTAACACTCCACAATTTTTCTGTTTTATTGATATTTGTACCGTTAGAAAGCTCTTTTAATGGCAAAAATATCGATAAAATTACAAATTGTGGAAGTTATATTTGGTCATGAAATTGAAAGTGTTATACATACGTAATGGTCTTCTTTTCTGTGCTTTTTGATTCAGGTCTAGCCCGATTGAGAACTTTTAAAAAGTCTGACGTTTTGGCCCTCATCCTCGAATGTATGTAGGCCTTAGAACACTTGATGTGATAATGTAAATAATCACGGAACATATGAATTAGATTTATCGTATTTTCCCTTCTTTGGAGGTTCGTATGTCTTGGGAAAAGTACTAAAAGAGACAGAAATTAGTGAAATTGAAATATTAAGAATGATTTCTTACCGAAAGTAACATAACCTATATTTTCGCCAACTCGGGCGTCGGTATTGTTAAGCTCTAAAGGAGGTTCTTTATGACTAAAGAGAACCTGCGGTGCTGTGTGACTTGCTCTTCTCCCTTCTTTGAACTCCTGCATAAATACTTTTCCAATAACGACGTCGTCTTCGTCTTTAAATATTGTGCTAAATACAACGGTGACTCTGTCCGACTTGGCTTCTACGTACCTAAAATAATTGTTGAAATAATTAAATGTTAATTATAAAATAGAAGGCGTACAGGGTTTCTTCATTTCTGTAGTTGATGACTGCTCGTTTATGGCCTTCTTCGCCTTTTTCTTGAAAGTCGAAATATTTTTCAAATACTGATGCAAAACAGTTGCGTTTTAAAAGTCCAATTTTTTTGACGAGATCTTGCCAGTCGTCTGGGATGTTTTTTAAATCAATCATCACCGATACATTGTACCCTGCAAAAAAAGTATTTTGAAGCCAAGTTTGGATTTTTATAGCGAAATTTTGGATAGTAGGCTTGAAAAGTGAATGCATAGTATTCTCTATAACTTAGGGATACACAAAGACCACACTTAAATTTTGAGATTCTCATTATTTTGCCAGAACAATAATCGAATTTCCCAAAAATTTGATGAGCCAAATGTAAACCCTAAATGATGGAGCAAGATAAGAGACAAACATCAACCAGACACTATTTATAAAGGGTAATGATCCTGATTGTTCAAATGGTTCAATCAAATAAGCCCTTCTTTATCAAGAAAAATATTTTCAAATCATTATTTATGACACAAAAAGCTAACTCCTAAAAAGGGAATTTAATGAAGAATCTGTCATATTTCATCAAGGTCAAACCATGCAGACACTGGTTTCAACCCAGACACAAGCAGTGTAATCAATATCTGCTCCTCAGAGCATCCTGATCTATCCCACTAACCTCAATTAGCATCATCTCTTAAAGAAAATTCCATCAACGAAGAATTTTAATGTTTAAAATTTAAATTGACCTTTCACTTGAAGCTGACCAATCGATGATCTCATTATGCTAATTGCTTACTCATCTATTTATAAAACTTATGAAAAAATTCTTTTTGTAACCTTTTAAAATTCAAATTAATAGTTTAAATTAGACAATTAGAGTTCAATGAACATTCATAGAAAATTAACAGGTGACTTCCTTTTGACTCAATGGACAACTTCAGGATGGTGGAGACCCTTATTAGAGTTGGGCCATTCCTATTCATAAATACGAATAGATTCACAAGGCTAAAACATATGAATGTGAATACCGTATGAATTTCTAGAAATTCACAAATAAATTGAATTTTACTACAAATTATGTTATTTTAACTTCATTTTGCATGAATTTAAACATATTTGCCCTTTCCTTTCATACTCCTCAGCAAGGGCGGATCCCCCCCTGTGGCAAAAACAAAATTAAAATTAAAGCCAATTATTCGTCAAAAAAAACTCGTCAATATGAACATTTTAAGAGCGAATTTTTCATCAAAACTTCAAAATCAGGGTTTTAAGAGCCAAATTTTCGTCAAAAACCTTAAATCAAAATTTTCAAAGTCAAATTTTTCCTCAAAAACCTCAAATTCAAGGTTTTAAGAGACATTTTTTCGTTGAATAAGCTTTAAAAATAACGTTTTGAGAGACAATATTTTTCGTCAAAAATCCTGAAAATCAACGTTTTAAGAGCTACTTTTCGTTTGAAAACCTCAAAATCACATTTTGGGAGACAGTTTTCGTCAAAAACCTGAAAATCAACGTTTTAAGGCTCTCTTTTGTCAAAGAAAACCTAAATTTAAATTTTTGAGTACCAATCTTTCACAAAAACCTCAAAATCAACTTTTAAGAGCAATTACTTTTCAGCAAAAACCTCAAACTTAACGTTTTAAGAGATAATTTTCGGCAAAAAACCTCAAACTTAACGTTTAGGAGATAATTTTCGGCACAAACTCAAACAACCTTTTAAGAGAGATTTTTTCGTCAAAAAACTCAAAATCACCGTTTTAAGAGCCTTTTAGAGATTAAGTTTCAAACTTTGTTTTTTAGAGGGGGGAGGGGGGGCTTTGATTTTTAGTGGATCCGCCTCTGCTCCTCAGAAATTCATTCGTTTTGTTGTGTATTTCAAATTCATGTGCTTTAGTATTGTAAATTTAATCATATTTATGAATATCAATGCGCCAAACGATCCTTATAAATATGAAAGGGTTGCAAAATGAAGCAAAATTTCTCTTCATTGTTTAGGAGTGAAAATAGGACGATGAGTAATATCTAATCTGAAACCACTTCCTTATCTGGAGAGTGAAGTGCGACAAGGTAAACCTATCAATTGAACAAACGAGTCGTTTTACTTCCTAGAAATTTTCTTACCAGCTTCAGGTTCGGTCAGATAAGGGCCGTAGACCCTTTTGAGGAGTTCGTCCGCCCCATGCTCTTGCAATTGTTTATAAAATTTTAACGATATACTCGTCTAAAAAATAATAAATAGGTCAAAATAAATGGATATAAATAAATAAAAAGGCGGCTTACCCTGACTTTGGTTTTGTCTCCGTCCACGTTCGAAATGTGAAACAAAACGCCATCGAAGTCGGCGACTGTGATATCCAAAGATTCCGGTTTGTTCCTGTTTGAGAAGAAAAAGGATAAAATGAGAGGGAAATGATTAAAAAAGGAAGTGGGTAAAAAAAAGGGCTCCACCCTCGCCGGTATACTTACTCGGCTAGCGCGTTTTGAAATTTGACTGTAAGCGTATCTTCAACGATTCTATTGTTGATCTCTAGCAAGATCATTTTTATTAATACTTGGTCACTAAAGGATCTAAATAATAAAAGGTTGAATTCTAAGTTTTAACTTAAAAATAAAAAGAGAGAAATAAAGAAAAACATGAATGGGCGATATCCCCCGCGAGATAAACTGACGGATGACAAGGATGAAGGTTAGCCTTCCGTCCACCGGAAACTAAATCGTACGGACTTTTTTTTATTGTCAAATTATTTAACAAAAAGTTGAACTTTTCATAACATTTAATGAATTTGATAAAAATGAACGAATTTAACGAAGAAATCGGTTTAAAAAGATTTTAAACTAAAAACAGGGAAATTTTGTCGCGATGGCTTACAGGTTGACCAACAAGTGAAAAGGATAGATGAAATTTCCCCGTTTTGAGTATGGAGTATATCCGACATAACTTCCTCAAACTCCGCCCTTCTTCCTTAATTTGTAGTTTGATAAATGTCAAGTTAAAAATATGGTAAAGAAGCAGCGTTCCGCTCCACCTAGGGTGACCACATAGCACGCATCGTGCGTGATTTTACGCATTTTAGGCCTATCAAGCCTTTTTTTTAAAACTATTTTTGAAGCGAAAAGATCCTTTTTAGCAAAATTTAGACTCTCTTTGACAATTTAAGACACTTTTCAGAAAGGACTGGGACCTTAGGGTGTGGGTGGGTTTTCAGTTAAGGGGGCCCCGGTTGACGCAGAAAATTTTGACAGAAAATTGGCTCTTAGAAAAACATATTCGGCAAAAATAGAGGTTCCCAAACTTTTTCACAGTGCGCCCCCCTTTTTAAACAAATTAAAACCTTTGCTCCCCCTAAAGTTTTGAATGTTAACTTTGAGGTTTTTGAATGAAATTTGGGTTTTAAAATGTTGATTTTGAGGTTTTTGACAAACAATTGTCAATTTAAAGTTGATTTTGAGATTTTTTGACGAAAATTAGGCTTCATAAATGTTGATTTCGAGGTTTAAAACCAAAATTGGGATTTACAAATACTGATTTTGAGGTTTTTTGACGAAAATTAGGCTTTAAAAATGTTGATTTTGAGGTTTTTGACAAAAGAAATTGCACTTAAAACGTTCATTTTGAGATTTTTTGACAAAAATTGGTCTTACAACCATGATAGGGAAGTTTTTTACGAAAAATTGTCAATTTAAAGTTGATTTTGAGGTTTTTTTTGACGAAAATTAGGCAATTATAAATGTTGATTTCGAGGTTTTTGACGAAAATTAGGCTTTATGAATGTTGATTTTGAGGTTTTTGGACGAAAATTAGGCATCTTAAAAGTTGATTTTGAAGTTTTTTTTTGTTTTGTTTTTTTACGAAAATTTAACTTTTAAAATGTTGATTTTGAGGTTTTTGGACGAAAATTAGGCATCATAAATGTTGATTTTGAGGTTTTTGAACGAAAATTAGGCTTCATAAATATTGATTTCGAGGTTTTTTGACAGAATTAAGCTTTAAAAATGTTGATTTTGAGGTTTTTGACGAAAATTAGGCTTCATATATGTTGATTTCGAGGTTTTTTTTGACCAAAATTAGGCTTTTTAAATGTTGATTTTGAGGTTTTTGAACGAAAATTAGGCTTCATAAATGTTGATTTCGAGGTTTTTTGACCAAATTAAGCTTTAAAAATGTTGATTTTGAGGTTTTTGACGAAAAGTAGGCTTCATAAATGTTGATTTCGAGGTTTTTTGACCAAAATTAGGCTTTAAAAATGTTGATTTTGAGGTTTTTGACGAATTTTCTGTCCACCCCCCCCCGGGCCAGTCCGCCCCTGTCAGTAGGTTCTATTGAAGTTTTTAGGTACCAGGTAGATTATACACGAAAACCAGTATTGCACTTTGGAAGTTTTTAGTGACATCTCTGATTAAATGAGCACAGCAAAGAAGAAATTAACGTGATTTTATTATAAGAAAAAAATTAAGGACAAAAATACAAATAAATTACAAAATTCCGAGTTTATGTTCCATAAAGACATGGGGAGCGACGATCCTTTCATCGACTTCTGGGAGACAGAGGAAATCGGTGAAGTCGAGCGAATCATCCTCACAAGTCAACGTCGCCAAAGATAAATTCGCACTTTGAAGAAAAGGAAGTCGTCCGGTTTGCTTCGTAGCCCAAATTTCAGCTCCAATTTTAATCGGCGCGTGCAATCCTTGCATATTCCTCAATATACTCATCTGCATTTGATGCTCCTTAAGTTTATACTGAAATTTAAAAATAATTAAATGTTGCATTTTCACATCACAAAAAATTACATTTTTCTCAGATAACTCAAGCGGATGAGCGACTTCAACGTTAGATTTCACATTTCTTATCCTAAAAACAAAGATAAAACCTCAAATAACTAAAAGAAAAGTGATTACTTACCCATATTTGAAAGTATCGTGAACGCCGTAGTCGGAACTTTTCTTCAGACCCAAATCAGGAACTGAATTCTCCGGTTTAAGCGAAGGAAGTCCAAAACTCTAAAAAATAAATAATAATACATTTTTTAAAATTTAAATTATATAGTTTTTATACCATTTTGTTAAAATAATCGAAGAAAACTGAAAAATTGGCTGATGGAGAATGACGCTGTTTAAATAGATCGGGAGGTTCTCAAGTGTTACTAAAAGCACGAGGAGTGGCCTACCAACCACAGGACAAATTTACCTCCTAAATGCTTAAAAAAATGACAGGAGTGTAGTTTTAGCGAGTTTCCGGAGGATAGGAGCTATTGAGGACTGTCTCACGAAGGCTTTCAGCTTAGAATTTTCCTTCTCCTCCCACTAAGCCGGTACCAAAAATTGTAAATTTATGTATGTATATGTATTGTATTATATTTCGCTACCACCTTGTATGTACATATTAATGGTCCCTCTAGGGACTACTTGTACCAAATAAAAAAGATATTATTATTATTATTATTATTAGAAGCTTTTATATTCGTGATCAGGGCTATCACTACGCTTCTCGCTTACTTGTTACTTCCTAAAACTTGTCTGACGGATTTTTAACCAAATTATGACTTTTTGCCCTAAAAATTTGATTGAAAATTGGCTAAAACTCTTCTAGTTTTTCCCACAATTCTGATTTATGACTTTATGACACTACATACTACCTCAAGGTAGTTATTAAATAAATTGGCGACTCCTCGAGCTTTTAGTAACACCTTAGAACCTCCAGATCTATTTAAACAGCTTCATCAGCCAATTTTTCTGTTTTCTTCGAAGGTGTGATTAAATAAAATGAATGATTTTAGCAGTATAAAATCGGTTCATTTTATTTAATCAAGCAGAAACCATCAAACTAAATTATGTACATAATGGCATCACCCCTTTCTGCCTGAAAATGGTTGAATTTTTCTGTTTGGATCTCTTCAGGTTTATAGCAAGGAATGGTATTTGTTCGGTTTTCTAGTTCCTGACCTACCATGGCTATTGTTAGATTAAACCGAGTATAAAAGCGGTTTGTTTCTCTTAATTATCTTTGCCGGAACAGCAGCTGTATAAACTCTAATTTATTCTCGTCAACAGGTTCAACGAATCCCTTGTTGGAGCTCGAAACGTTTTGTCTGTATATTTTTAAAAAAAGATGTTGAACCGCAAACCTCCAAAATCAACCCAGCACGAGTTTTAGACCATTTTTATTTAAAAGTTTGCAAAAAATTTCGTTTCAAAAAATTCGTTTTCTTTCCCAAAAATATTGGAAAACAAAATTTTGGGAGAGGAAATTTGTAAAATAATAAACATAAGTCAGAGAAAGGGTTTAAAATGATGAAAACTGCATAAACTTCAGTATAATTGCCTATGTCCGTGAACACCAGAGCTTAATGAGAGAGGTTTCAAACATCCAAGTCATGATGACAATAATTTTGTATTTTGTTAGTTTGTTTGTACTGTTTTTGAGCGGACATTATGTATAATTGGAAAGAATCAACTTTATATTTATGTTACTAAAATACCTTTGAAATGTTTTGTTTATGATTTCCTAAGTTCCTTGAATGAGAAGTTGAAAAAACTAATTATTAAAAACAGGTACTTATTTTGTGAATTAGGAAGGGTGTTCGACCTAATATATTATTTTACATGTTTCTTTGGCATGGATTAAGTTATAAATTTTTTTTCTCCTTTGTTGCCAGACTGAGAGTCTGCTCTATACTGGACACCTCCCAAATACGTAATGGGGATTTTTTACGTGGTGGTTTTCTCAGTATATTTCTATTTATTTGAATAAGGCGTATTTTGAGACGAAATTTAACAACTGTCCTAGGCACTCTAAAATTTTGAAGCAGAAAACAATATTTGACGAAAACAATTTTCGATACCTACCTACGTCTTGACTTAGTCTTGCTGAAAACGAAAGACGTCAAAATTCACCAATTGAAGGAGAAAAAAGGCGAATTTTTCTTTTCTCAGATTTATCAATTTATGTATCAGTTATCGAGTATTATTGTTAGTAAATGGTTGGCAATGAGCAGAGCAATCAATGATTGAGATTAATTAGATTAATTAATCTATCTATATTGAGAATATAGATTCTTTGAATTTTTTTTTAGAATGAAAGGTCTAAAATTTGGTAAGGATTGCGTAACCATGACATTGCCTACGCAACAACGAAATTTTTAGAGAGGACGAGCAACTCGGGCCAATAAGTTTGGCTACCTTTCCCGAATCAGAATAAACACACGTCAACGTTCTCTTCCTTGAAAGTTGAATCGTAATGGAAAACTCGAGTAAAGTGTCCCAAGAGGACATCTAGACTTCAGTTGGTCCACAAAAAGATTGACCAAAAAGCGAAAGTTTATTTTAAACCATTTTTTCATGCTTTTAATTTTTCAAAAAGAACTTGACGTAAACAATTCCACAATCCGTGCACAAAAACTCCTCAGTCAAATTTAGTCCTGTGGTTCTCGAGAAAAATATACCTATGTAGATTAATGTCCATTATCTTGAAAAAGTGCTGGTATGGAGGAGGAACCCCCCAATAACCTGAACTTTCCCGAAATTCGGGGCTCTACAGACCTCTCCAAAAACACAACAATGTAATGCCCTCCCATTCTCTCATCACCACTCCAACCCTTCTCGACACACGAAGGAACGGGAGGTGGGATGGTCGAGGTGGGTAGGGGAGGTGATGTTAGGGAGGTTGATAGTGGTGGACGGTTGGGGGTGGAGGTATGCCTGGTAAAGCTGTGGCACATGATTATGAGTTATGACATACACAATAGGACGGTTGGGAGTGGTGGGGATGAGGGGGAGGTTGAGAAGTAATGAAAAATGGGGGATGTGGGGAGTGGTTTTTGGTGTTCGTGGAGAGGTCTGTAGAGCCCTGAACTTTCTGAGAAAGTTTAAGTTATCCATAAAATTTTTGTTTTTTTCCTTTATACACCCTTTTTTTGTAGCTCCATGGCACGTTTTATTGGGAAATTTCAAATTTTCCACTTCCTGACAATATCAGGAAACGATAGTGACCATCATCTGTCCTTGAAGGGTTGTTAAAGGCTGCGCAGAAATTTTCATCTCGTCAATTCCGCATTTAGAACCCCTTCTCCGTCCTCTGAGTTTGTGCCAAAATCGCTTTCGAGGGTCTGTTTTGTTGACCGCACTTCCTAACAGCTGAACTCAGTTTGTTGTTACACTTCGAATAAGAAACCCGAAAAGCGAGACCTCAGAATCAGTGATTGTGTGATCGAAAATTGTTCAGTAGTTTGAGAAAAAAGAAAATACCGACTAGACTGTCCAAGGTATTAACAATTCATTTTAATCATTTGGTTAAGTCAGGAAATTGTCTACAACGTGCTTGTTTTTTGCGTTTTCCTGCCAATAGGCAATAACCCATCAATGATAACCTCCATTGCATCCCCTACCTACAATAAACACACTGTTATGTTTACACTGTTTTATACTAGCATTTTCACAAACCCTAAAATTTAGATTTTTCTAAAAGAAAACTTAACCCTAGAAAATTTATTTTTCAGCATATTTACTAGTTATGGATTTTTATTTGGTTTAGTATTGTTTATAAAGTAAGTGGTGGCATTGAACCAGAACATAAAAATAAATTTGTTGATGCATTTCTTAAGCTGGGATTTACTTGGATTTTCCGGGTTGGGATTTGGGGCGTTGTTATTTTGCAGTTGACCCAAAACTCGGGTCGGAAATGGAAATTGGCATGGATCCTTCGTAAGTGCGGCCAAATTGAAATTACGTGTAAGACCTCTCTGGGTGATTTCTTTGTAAAAACACAAAAAGGCGTAAATCTTTAGTTGGACGAAAGGATTTAAAGGTGCAGGTCTGTTTGTTGTCGTCCGCTACTAGGAAAGACCTTACGTGGGTCAAGGCTGATTTTTTTTTCTCACTCAAGTACCCGCGTTTATTTTAGAAGGGGATTTTCCCACAATTTGGTTTTTTTTAGATGTTGGGCAACTTTCACGGATCCATGTCTTGAGAGAAAAGTCGTAATTGTTCAAACTTGCCGAAGTTGGTTTGTATCAACCCCTAATTCTGAGCTTAGTAGGAATAGAATTATTCGAAACTCTAGTTTTAACTTTCAAGGCGATATACCCAGTATTTTCAAATTTGTATATTTATTTTTGCATCGTTTCTTAATATTTGCAAAAGATTGGAATCACGAACTAGGAAATTGGGATTCTGTCCAATTTATTGCGACAGGTTTCGCGATTTTTGAAATTAGACAGGCCACGATCAAGTCTTTGGCTTATGTGTATAAAGGGAAAAAAAATTATTTTCAGATTCGTGTAAAAATATATTCCAGAAACGCCCTTGAAAGAAAATTATTTTGAGATCAACAAACCAGACTTAGGACGATAAAAACTGACAATCGCTAAAAATACTAACAACAATAACAACAAAAAGACAAAAATAAAGAGGTTACATAACCTCATCAAAAATATTGCGCTTCATATTGTTGGAGATTTGAATAATATTTCTCGTATTTTTATGGTTTGTTTACTTCGAAAAAATTTTGTTGGGGGAATGGAAGTTTAAGACTTCCCTGTAGGAAGGTCTCGAAATAAACCGAGAAGCGAATCTTTGCCAATGGATACGTCCTCGATAAGAATTTCTTTAGATCAAAAAATAAACAAAAGTTTAACGTCCTTTATTTTTGTAGTTCAGAACAAATCATGTATGCACCGATTCAAGCGAACCTCCTCGGAAGCAACCCCCTTCAAAGACAGCTTGCAGACAGCATCGTAAAAATGCTCCCGCTCGATGATATCCGCATTTTATTGGCGACTGGTGCAAAAGTATGTTTGAAACTCAAATTCAAAAAAGAAAACTCAAAGGTTTTAGGCTAACGAACCGGTAACCCAAGGCTTAAGACCTCTCCATTATGCAGTCTGGAAAAACTACCCTGAAGCAGCTCTTTTGATTTTGGTCAGAGGTGGTGATGTAAATGCGAGAGACGAATGTGGCTATTCAGCTCTTCATTTATCTGCAGAACACGGGTTCGTGAAAGCGTGGACAGTAGAAAAGTACTAATTTGTTGCATAGATACACGGATCTTGTTGCTCTTCTTCTTAGCGAAGGCGCTCAAGTCGATTATAGAGAAAACACCGATGATCCTTTCCCAAGGACCACAATCTGTGACGAACCGCTCCGCCTTGCCATAAGAAACAAACATTTTGAAATCGCTAAGTAAGTTCTTTTATGATCGTCATACTTAAACTGTGTTTAGGTTGCTTTTGGAACATGGCGCTGATCCAAACAAACGTTATTTTTTTGGTGCTGAAATCAACTTGGTTTCTCCATTGGACATTGAATTTATGCAGCTTCTTCTTTTGTACGGGGCAAACCCGAACACTCGTGATAGGGGAGGGCTAACCCCATTGATGAAAGCTGCCAGACTTCCTCAGGTTCGTCGTACACTTAAGTACAACATAATTTTTCTTGTTATACAGGGTCTGCAGTCAGTACTTTTATTGATCTCGTATGGTGCAGATGTGAATGCAATGACAGATGAACGTCATGACTATAGAACAGTCCTTCACTATGCGATTTTGTCCGGAAATCTGGAAATCGTCAATTTACTCATTAAACAAGGAGCATACGTGAACTATCCACCTGACATCAACAAGCCGACTGTACTCGACTTGGCTATTCTAAGGGGAGATCCTGAATTGGTGAAAATGCTCATGATTGCTGGTAAGTTTAACAAATAAGTTCCCTCTTCTTTTGCTGGCCAGGATGTATGTCTGGTTGCCTTATGAACTGAGTGTCACCTTAAGGTGCTCGGTCCCAAGTCCAGGTAAAGGATCATGCGGTAACCAGAGACATTCATGGTTTTTAATCCAACTGGGATTGGTAGTTTTTCTTTGTTAGCTCAACTTTATCATTACTATTCTGTATCAAATATTTTTTTAGGAGCAAATCCAAATTCGAGCTCCCCAATAATCGGCTCACCACTTCATGTTGTATGCTCAGATGGGATACTTAACAGGCACGAGCTTATGTCTCTTCTTCTAACATCTGGGGCTGATCCAAACCTTGTAGTCGACAGCGATGATGGCCCTCCTCTGCGTCCCGTCCTTCCCGAATATTTAGCCGCAAATGAAAAACCGTGTCCAAACATTGTTAAAATGTTATTAAAATATGGAGGAAAGGTATTTTATAAATTAAAGTTATTCCTTTTAAAATTGTCTTTTGCTTAGGTTGTCATGAAAACTCAATATAGACATCCGCAAGGAATATTGAATTCACTCCAGCATATCGGAAATAATGACAGGATCTTTTATTATTTAATGGAAGCGGCTGAAGAATTCGACATTGGTATGATAAGGCGAAACCATTTTCTGTCCCCGAAGCAGAAAGACCACGTTTTGGAATTGGCCTCTCGACCTCACAGCCTCAAACAAAAATGCCGCTTCGTCATTCGGAACCTCCTTGGCAAAAACTGCGCGGATAAAGTCAAAGATTTACAAATACCAAAAAGCCTCCACGCCTACCTCCTCTATGACTTTGTGTAATTTTCATTTTAAAATTTTTTTTAAATTCTCATTGGGTGTTAGATGCTAGTCATGCTTACTAAAACTTCATTTTAGACTAGATAATTTTATGGATATTTTTGTATGTTTTTACTTAATATTTATATTATTTTTATACTGGACGATTAAATTTATTTTGAATGAGTTTTTATTAAATAATATAAAACCTTAATTTTAGTCCTCTGTAAATCACAACTGGGCCCCTCTTGGGCTAGTAAGGGAATAAACAAAAACAAAACAAAGTTCATTGATTTTATTTTTAAGTACTGAAGCAAACATTGAAACAAAAAAAAATTAAAAACAGTTGATTGCAATATTTAAAAATTGACATTGATTTTTAAAAGTAACAATTGACATGAAAAAACCAGCATGGTAAAAATGGGAAGGTAACATAACCCCAAAATGTTTTCTCCTAAACGAGAATAGTTAGGCAAAATGTTTAACTAAAATTATTTAGGAGAACAAAAATGTAAAAACTTAAGCGTCATCGTCGTCGCCAGTCAATCTATACCTTACCGACTCGTACGTCGGAGTTTTCACCATATTTTTGCTAAAACGGCAACCCTTTTCTTTAAAATAATAAGCGACGGCGATGACTATAAGAAGAAAAGCGTTGACGACAAGAGCGACGTAAGTCCGGAAATACCATTTATTGTAGTTCACAGACAAAAGGAGCGATTTCGGATAGCAGAAGCTCTCCAAGTCGGAACTATACAGAGAAGCGTCATTGTAGCATTGGGTACACTCGTAGTCATTCGGGCCGGAACACGTTTTGCACGAGTAGTGGCAATCTTCGCAGAACTGGCCATGCTCATATTTCTTAACAGGGCATTGCTTTTCACACTTTCCTCCATTTAAAAACCAACCTGGAGAGCATTCTAAAACAAAAACATAAAAAATTAATTTAATATAAACACCAAACAAAACATAAAAGAACAAACAATAACAATCAGTTCACTTCTACCTCGAAAACATTTACAATAACCGTCATATAACCTCATTACTTTGTTGATGGTTTTCGAGCCATCAGTGAAGTCCAGTTAACAAAACCAGATTTTGAAAATGAAGTATGAAAGATTAAAAGGGCACCACATGCATAATCCCAAAAATAAAAATTAAAAAATCGGGGTTAATTTTGACTCACCCCAAAATGACTCCGGATGCAGCGACAGTGGTACATGCCTTCAACCTCCACCTGTGAGCCTATTTCGAAAATCTTGACTCATTTCAGACCCCAAAAAAACATGAAAACACAAAAATAATATTAAAATAAGCACATTCCAAACGTACAAGATTTTACCTGTTGGCCGATTTAAAACCCCATTGCAAAAAAAGCTGGAACGAGTATTAGGTGGAGGAATGGCATTTTTTTTATGTTAAAATGGAACCAGATTCAAAATTGTTACCATGAAAGGGTTAGATTTATCGAAACAATGAAGTTAGTTATTACTTTATATTGAAACTAATTTTTTTGATGAAGAACATAAGCTTTCGAAGTCAAAGGTGAAGGAAAGAAAAATGATGAAAAGTGAGTTAGAAAGCTTATAAAAATCTTAAATCAAAGAAAAACATAACTGATAGTCCTTTCTCCTCTAAAACAGTGCTTATGTAAAAAAGCATTGAAATGTGAGATTTGTGGAAAAAAATCAAGTTCCATCCAGTTTCACAGGGAATCACTAATGAATTAAAATAAAATTGCAATCGCATTTTTGTTTTTATTTATGATATACAAGGTTTTGATCGCTTTTATAATACATCGTTCTCGTCAATGGTACACTTTAAATTATTTAAATAAAATTGGAAGAATTATTGACTATTAAATATTTCAACAATAAAAAAGCAAGGGGTGTGCTTAAGGGTTCAGTCTAAAAAACGTTAATTTCAAAACCAAAAAAAAATATTTTTTTTAAAGGATTTTTGGATGATGATAAAATTAGCAAACAGAAACTGCAAATTTAAAAAAATGGGATTATGATGGCAAAAATTGCTCATTAGGCCCTAAAAAATATAAGATCGGATTGAGCTCAATCAATCCAAACGAGCTAATTAGAAAAATTGCAAATTTATCACCAAAAAATGCCCAAACACAAAATTAATCCAAACATGCTAAACCTTAAAAGACATCACATTACGAAAACAAAATTAAGCGCACCCCAAGCGAAAATGTTATATTAATTTCCCATAAACCTAAAATCCTACAAATAATCTGGAAGAACAAAAAGAGGGTCAGAAATTAAAACACTTCTCCCATTCCAGTCTGAAAAAATTCGAAAACAGTCTAATCTAAAACGAGTCCCACCAACGAATTGAGCATTTTGTTATTTATTAAATCGGAGGCCCTACGAACAGAAAATAAAGGGAAAGGTACATAAAAAACACACTACCATGTATAATACTGATAAAACATTGACATTTTATATAGCGCATGCTCTGGAAATTAATTTAAAAAAATCAAAATTTTTTTTAGAACACGAGCAATTTTTGGCTATTAATTGCACTTGCGCAGTCGTTTTTCCTCAATATTTTTTTATTATTAAAGCCATATATAAAAATGGTACTGCAATTAAAATACTGATATGAAACCATTTACATTCATACTTAACAAAAATATCTCATTTACCCATATAAAAACACTTCTTTATTTACAAATTTTGGTAGATTTTTTACCTCATTCCTTTAAAAAAAAGAAAAAAAGTATACTGTATTGTTTCAAATTAAAATAATAATTTTTTTTTTCTTTTGTCGGTTTAATTTATTGAAAATATTTTGTTATGATCAGTTCTTGGACTTTCAAAAAAAATTGAACAATGGATAATGTTAATAAAATTCTGAAATTCTAAATTTATTGAATCAATACAGTATAGTTGGGAATTTAATTTTTGATAATAAAATTACAGCATCACTCATCATTCATCTCGCATTCATGCCTATACTATACAATGTACATGAATTTCCTCAATATAATAATAATCTCACAATATTGCTATGTTTTATAATAATTTAAAACTTAATACAAATTGAAATACTTTGGTTGCTTATTGTTAGACCAGTCTAATATCCGAAGGGGGGGTCATGGGGACCCCTAATTTTGTGTAAAAGGCAAATAAATGGTTGAAAGAGAGAACTTATGAATTTGGACAATGCAGTTGCCTATATTGCCACAGGGGCGCTCATGTAGCAGAGAAAGATTGGGCAATAGGGTTAACCTCATAAAAACCTCTGAAGGATGCTAATGTAAAAGGGATGTTTGGTTGAATTTGGGAAAAAAATTTGGGGTCCCTCTTTTGACTGGACTAAAGGTTGTCTAAAAAATTCACAGCTTTATAATGCCCCTCAGGAAATGATATTTTAAAATAGATACATTTGTTTGCAAGCAATGAATCCCCCGGGGATTTTATGTGAGAAAAAAGATGTGAATTCATGTTTGTGCGAGAGCACGTAGTCAAAATGAGTTCACGATATCACATTGCACGTTAGAAAGAACATTCTTTCACAAGGTTCGACTAAAATCACTTGTATCACAGAGGTAGTCCCTCGTATTGAGTAGTAAGAGTAAAAAAGCTACACACAAACCTAAGCATGAGCTGGTCGCCTTCTGACAGGCGGAGGAGAGTCCGATACCGCCGTCGGGGAGAGCGTGGATTTCATGCGAAGTGAAACCCGTTCGCTGAGTGAGCTCTTTTCCTTTGTTCGCATTCGAGGCGATGTCGACGGAATTATCTTGACCGAATGCGATACTCGGGATGTCCTCGCTCTTCAAACCGGTGTTGATGTCGCTCTCCGCTCCTGGCGCCGTCTCCGTACCGTAGAATATCAAATTCCAGTCCGACAAATGAGCTAAAAACGAATATTACATTAATAAACAATTTTTTTTATAGCAAATAAACAAACTACATTTCAACTACCTAAATGCAAGTGAATCGAATTTTATTATAAAGGGGAAAAAAGTTGAAAAATCAAAGAGTCGAGCAGTAATTGTGGTAAACATAAATCATAAAATATAAGTAAATTGTCAAAATATTGGGCTTCCTTGTATGCTAATAATTTAATTAGTCCAGTCAAACTAAGCCCGAAAAGGCCAAACAAAAGAAAAAAATAAGGTATTTCGTTTCTCTACGGAAATTTGTAGGGGTTGGTCCCACGATTAACCAAAAAAAAGGCCATAACCGAAACCCGAGCGTTTTTAAGGTGATTTTTTTCGTTTTTTCACCAATATCTCGAAAACCGTAAATAGTAGGCGAAATAATTTTTAGTACAAAATTAAAGATAATTAAATTTTCCATAATTTTGAGCTAATATGATTTTTTTCGTAGGACCAAACGTTTCTGAGCTACGAGGTCGCTAAAAACCAGGGTTTTTTATTTTGACCTCCAAAGGACAGAAGACGTCATCTAATCAAAAAAGTGGACTTAATAAAAGTTGTAGAGAATTTAATTACCTTTTGAAAACAACTCTCAAAAAGCAATTAACGATAAATAGGCAGGGGTGGGGATAAATTTAAAAAAATTTCAAAATTTTTCAAAACATATTTTGACCAACCCCTACACATTACCGTAGAGAAACAAAATACCTTATTTTTTTCCACTCCCAGGCTTTGTTTGACTGGACTAAATAGTAACACTGCAAAATCATTTTTTAAGGTGGTTAAAAAATGAGAAAATATATTAAAGAACATAGAATTACATAAAAGAGAAGAAAAATCAGTGCAAAAACTAAAGGTGATAGGACATGCACATAACTGAAAAAAATAAAATACAGAGAGCAATTCAAAGTTCAAAAAAACATGGCAAAATAATAAAAAAAGAAGGCAAAATAGGATTTTTGTTTGAATATATCCGAAAGCTTGCCTGCTTCTTTTTGTAGATCACTCTGTTCGTGACCTTTTCTTGAAGGTCTTAGAGGCGACTCATTGATTTTCGAGTAGGGAAAGAGCTGTTGGACTTTGTTGTACTGCTGGAATATCGCGGGGAAGTTGTTTGTCGTTTGGGAGGGCTGTTGAGGGGGAGCGAGGAGGATGGTGAGGCCGACCGGATGGGTCGAGATTTGCGTGACGAGGGGAGGAGGGACGGTCGGACGACGGGCCGAAATGACCGACGGACGAGGGGTTTTCCGCGGCGAAGGCCCTCCGCCTTCGTTTTTCTTCCCTTTCGCCTTACCCGATTTCGGCGTCGGGTTCGTTTTATTCTTTCGCGACCCTTTATTCTTCTTCGGCTGATTCGACGTGTTTATATTTACAGTGGACGGTTTTATCGGCGGGTTCGGGTGGACATAAACGCCGCTGTATTCCGGAGGGGGGATTTGAGTACCGTAAAAAATCAAAGCCCATTCTTGAAGTGTCGCTCTCCCTAAATTTAAATTATCGATTTAAAATCGTAAAAACAAAAATGCCTTCTAATATGGATATGTTTTCAAGCATAAACTTCATTTCAAAACTTGAATTTGGAAAAGATTTTAGAGGTAAATCCCTCTGAAATATTTAATTCCCAGAAAACACTTCATGGGATCCGTTACACGTTGCTAGACCAGTCTGATGTGGATCTAAACAATTTGCAATACCTTTGACAACATATCAGCGGTTATTTTATAGGTTATGAAAGCTTCTCTATAAGGACAGTTAGGTTAGAAAAGGTTTCCCAAAAACATATCCATGATTAGTGCTTTTCGATGAAAATTTAAGTTGCATTACCGAAAAATCTTGCTTCATTGTGGATTTCCAATGTCCAAGTTCCGATAGGATTCTCTCCCCAAGTATGGACTGACATAAAAGGCCAAGATCTGAACCCTGAGCGAGAAAGATCATGAAGCCTTTTAGCCAAAAGTATCGTCTTCGTTCCGGCAGGCGAAATGAGCGTGATTTGTATATCGCCTCTCCGTTGCGACATCAACGTTATTTTCGCCTTCAAAACACTCGTATAAATTAAAAGACCGAAATATTGCTTTATAAAATGAGGGGAAAAAAACTTACTTGGACATGTTCCAAATAGTTGACACCGTTACATTCCTTAACTTCGAGATTTAATCTCAGCGCTCCTTTGCCCGGTATTGCCCTACTATTATTGTTTAAAATTTCATTTTATCTATAAATTAAGTTTTACTTGTCTAAATGAGGTGCGCTAACTTCACATCTGTGCTGTTGCGGAACCGTCGTCCACCTTTTCGCTAATGTCACCATTGCATTCGCATCCATGAGACCATAGCCAAAAGAATGACTCACTAAAAATAAAATAAACAAAAGAAATTTCTTTTTTTAAATACCGTTTCTGCCAACACCATTGGTAGTCCAATCTGGTGCTTGGAGGTTTGCTGGTTTTGCTGTAGCGACAACAATGTGCTGCATGTCACGCCACGTGAGCTGTCTGTTCGCTTCAAGAGCTAGGGCGCAAATTCCAGCAGCCAAAGGTGCCGATGCTGATGTTCCAGTGTGACTTGTTGTACATTGTTTATGTAAATCCGTCGTCACAATCTTTAAGAAACAAAATAAATTAAATTTTCTTTCTTAATTATCATTTCTCAAATTGCCTGTTTTACAAAGTAAACCTCTTTTGTTTAAGCAATAAATTACCTTTAAATTAGTTTTCCGAGGGTAAATAAAATCAGCAAATTTTTATTATTTTTAAATCAACCTTAATTGAGTTTTTTCTTTCTGGGGTGAAATTAATTTTACATATTTTTACCTGTTTTTCAACGTTCGAGCCGCTGCTGTAGGTGGTGGCTAAGGTCGAGGAGCACGCTTCAGAGTACCAGGGAACGTGGCCGTTTTCAGTCGCGCTCGATATTGAAAGCGTCCATATTGAGTTCGTATATCCATCACAGTTGCAGTTATCGTGGTCCCTACCCCCGTTACCGGAGGCCCATATGAATATCGAACCCCGACCACTTCGGCCCTAAAACCAAAAAAGAATTCAGAAAGAGTAAAAATTTAAGCGCCCAAACGACTCAGGGGATTGAGGCAATGAGTAGTACCAACTACCAAGTGAAAGTAAACAACTTTGAGGCTTTTGTTCAATCAAAACATTTTTCGCGAGGAGAAAAAAATTACCCTAGAGAGGACATGTCTATTTGAAAGTTTATAGTACAGGGGATTAAGACAACAAATTAGTTAAAATAGAGGTCGAGAATTAGAAGTTTACAAATGCAAAATAATAGAACACGAAAAGTATCTTAGTTAGAAAAGTTGGCAATTAATTAGGTCGAAAGGCGTCAACTCCATGGAAATATAGGCCCTTCCTAAACAAACACTTGTCACAGAAACAGGATTTATATCCAGTCTCTTGCTCAGTGGTCCGCTCTATAATTCACGTGGGCCCTTTTAACATTTTACACCTGTAAAACCACTCCCTTGATAAAAATTACGGGCGAAAATAGAGAGGGAAAAAAGGATCCTTCTTTATTTTTTAAAAGAGTCTACACAGCCCTGCTATATTCGTTCTTTTGATATGAGAGGAAAAAAGAGGCTGTCCAACTTCAGAAATTCGCTACGATTTAAAAATTTCAATTTTCTGGTTACTGGAGCGTGGTAAAAGCTGAATAGCGGATTAGAAGGTAAAAATGAAGTGGAAAGTCAACAAAAGCTTGAGTAAACATTAAAAATATCGTAATAACGCTGGAGTTTGTGGAGATTATAAAAAGTGTTGAATGGCAGATTAGCTTTAACACTTTCAATGCGGCAAGATTTCATGACAACGTTTAAACGCCCCTAACCCTCAATCCGATTTTATCGATATTTCTACCGTTTTAAGGAGGAAATTTAACGGTATAGGTACAAGGGGAGGTCACGGTGAGTGGGTTTCCGATCTGTCCAAAATTTTTTTTGGTGATTCTACATCAAAAAATAGTCGACCGTTTTCAATGGGCACCTTGAAGTCAAAATACAAATGTTTCAAAATCGACGAATAGGCTATTGATTTCTATGTAAAATTGCACGAGGAATTCGATGGCATCAATTAAAAAAATTCTAGGACCATTATTTTTCGAGTTATCGCTAAAAAACCGCTTTTGGAACTAAGTAAAATACCCCAGGAAAAATTTTCTCGTCAAAAACATCATTATATTCGTACTCAGCACACCAAAAAACCTAAAGATATTAAATTTTATCAAGGAATCACTTAGAGAATTTTTTTTTATTTTTTAATCTTGATAAAATTTAATATCTTTAGGTTTTTTGGGGTGCTGAGTACGAATATAATGTTGTTTTTGACGAGAAAATTTTTCCTGGGGTAGTTTACTTAGTTCTAAAAGCGGTTTTATAGCGATAACTCGAAAAATATAGGTCCTAGAATTTTTTAATTGATGTCATCGGATTCCTCGTGCAATTTTACATAGAAATCAATAGCCTGTTTGCGATTTTGAAAAATTCGTAGTTTGACTTCAAGGTGCCCATTGGAAGAAGAGCTCGGACACGTCAACTATTTTTTGATGTAGAATCACAAAAAAATTTTTTGGCCTGGTCGGCGATCCACTCACTGACCCCTTGTTCAGTAAAATTTCTCATGTTTTTTGGGGGAAAAACACGAATTCAAAGTTTGGAGATAAAAAATTTCCATGAGTGAAAATACCCTCAAAAAGTGGAAAAATGACCATTTTTTTGGTTTTTGGGTTCTGCTTAAAAAAATCTAATATATTATCTAATAAGTAGGTAACTGATTTGATTTCTAGCTCAAGCAACCCCTACTAATCGAGTTGGAGGAAAAAATTTAGTTTAATATTGAAAGTCCTGATAAAACTGGTTGGAGGGGAATTTTTACCCCCCTTTGTGGAAGTTACGAGCATTCAAATGTTCAGTCATGAAATGGGGAAAAAAGTAGATTTTGCAGTGTTTGAAGTTTACCTTGGTTACTCCTTCGACGAATGCACGGACGGCCAACTCGCCTGGTCCGTCGACGGTTTTTCCATCATCGTCGGGCCCCCAGGAGGCAGAATAAATGTCGATGTGTTGGGGATTAAGCGAGAGAGATCTGGCTTCTACCGCGTCAGTCACATCCCCGTCCAACATCCGAACGCCTAAAAACAACAAAACAAACGATTAAAACAATAAAAAAGAAAGTTTTCCGCTTTAATTCTCAAAGCAAATCGAATTAGCCTTTGTTTATCCAGTTTGTATAAACGGAATAGTCAAACTCGTAACGAGCTAATTATCTCTCTCCACTAACTAGTCTCGACTACAAATTAAAGCAAGACAAGCGGCTTCATTTTCAAACTTGGGACCTTCGCCTCGCAAACAAAAGGGACTTGTTGGGGGCAGGAGTGGGATTCGATTTCGTCCGATCACAATTAGGGAGTTGGCACATGTGTTTTGATTTTCGCTTTATATCAAGGGACTCGTAAAACTCCTCTCGAAGTTGGGGGAGGTTCTATTGTTATAAAACTCGGGAACTGTGGCAAACTGTATTAGTGAGAGGGGGTGGGCGTTTTTATATCCTCTATTCAGGTTCTGACCTATTTCGTCGTAAAATGAATTTTACAAAAGCCCCTGGATGTTGGATGAATAGAAACCGAGATACCTCCTCTACGAAAAGCGAAGCCCAATCAGAGAACAGTATCGTAATAATATTGCGAGACAGATTTGTAGTTTCATTTTAAAATTAATACAAAATTGGTAAATTCAAACCTGCGATGGACTCAAGATATGAAGGGCCAGGAAAAGAACAACCAGGGTCACTTTTTCCAAACCCCAATTCCCAAATGGATACAAAATCTAGTCAAAGAGCCCCTAATCTCCAAAATGGGTAAAAAGGGCCCCTAGGGTCCAAAAATCAACGCATAAAGGGCCCCTACTGTCCGAAAAGGATCAAAAATCAAGCAAAAAAGGCCCTTTTTAGTCGAAAAGAAACAAAATCTAGTAAGAAGAGCCCCTAATTTCCAAAAATTGAGGTAAGAAGGGCCCCTAGTGTCCAAAAATCGAGGTAAGAAGGGCCTCTTGTGCTCAAAAAGGTTCATAAATCTGGCTAAAAAGGGCCTTTTGTGTAGTTAAGCAACAAAATCTAGTTGAGAGGGCCGTTGGAGTCCAAAAAATGACCAAAAATCAAGATAAAAGGGGTCTTTTTAGTCGTAAAGGTACAAAATCTAGTCAAAGGAGCCCGTAATCTCCAAAAGTCGAGGTAAAAAGGGCCCCAAAAAGTGTCCAAAAAGGATAAAAAATCACGCTAAAAAGGTCCTTTTTAGTCGTAAAGAAACAAAATGTACTAGTCAAAAGAGCCCCTAATCTTCAAAAATCGAGGTAAAAAGGCCCCCTGGAGTCCAAAAATCAAGGCATAAAGGGCCCCACTGTCCAAAAAGGATCAAAAATCAAGCTAAATAGACCCTTTTTAGTCGTAAAGAAACCAAATCTAGTCAAAAGAGCCCATAATCTCCAAAACTTGAGATAAGAAGGGTCCCTAGTGTCCAAAAATCGAGGTAAGAAGGGCCTCTTGTGCTCAAAATAGTTCATAAATCAGGCTAAAAAGGGCCTTTTTTGTAGTTAAGCAACAAAATCTAGTTGAGAGGGCCCCTAGCGTCCAAAAAAAGACCAAAAATCAAGATAAATGGGGTCTTTTTAGTCGTAAAGGTACACAATCTACTCAAAGGAGCCCCTAATCTCCAAAAATCGAGGTAAAAAGGGCCCCTAGGGTCCAAAAAGGATCAAAAATCAAGCTAAAAAGGTCCTTTTTTTTAGTCGTAAAGGTACACAATCTACTCAAAGGAGCCCCTAATCTCCAAAAATTGAGGTAAAAAGGGCTCCTAGTGTCCAAAAATCGAGGTAAAAAGGGCTCCTGGCGTCCAAAAATCGAGGTAAAAAAGGCCTCTAGTGCTCAAAAAGGTTCATAAATCAGGCTGAAAAGGCCACAAAATCTAGTTAAGAGGGCCCCTAGCGTCTAAAGGCCCTTAGTAGTCGCAAAGGTACAACATCTAGTAAAGAGCCCTAATCTAAAAAAAATCGTGGTAAAAAGGACCCACCGCTCTAACATCACCTCCCCTCCCCATCACGACCTTTCCCCATCTCCCCCTAGGTTTCATTTCCTCCCACCACTCTCCTACCCTCCTCGGCCTTATCCCAACTACTTTCCATCACCCCATTCACTCATCACCTTCCCTACTCTCCTTGACCACTTTCCCATCTCTCTCAAACTTCCCCATCCTACATCCTGTATTTGATGTAAAGGTGACTATCGGACCAATAGCACGCGAGAATGGTGTTTTGACGAACTTATTGACATACGAAACGGAACCTTGACTCCCCTTGACCCCTTCCCAATATCAAGGGTTCGAGGGTAATTTGAGAATGTTAAAACCCCAGTTGGCTCCAGCCAGTCGAATTCGATGAATCTTCCAGAACGGTTGAAATCAATATTTAATAGCCAGCAATATTGTATACGTTTTGAGTTTAAATTATAGTTATAGAGTCACGTAACAGAAATAGAAGGTATACGTGCATTAGGGCATCAATTTACCTCCAACGCTGGCTTTGTAGGCGATCCCGAGGGAGCAGATTGAATTATTGGCGACGGCCGCAACTTCGCCGGCGCATCTCGTCCCGTGACGATTCGAATCCAGGCTGTCGTACCTCGGCATCGGGTCGTCATCGTGATTATTTACATCGAAACTAGCTTGAGGATCCTAAAACAAAATAAATTATCGAAATAATACAAAGCGAAATCCAATGTTATTTGAGTTGAAAGCAATCAATTAACCCGGATTCATCATGTGACTTTTAACTGATAACTTCTGAGTAAAGCATTAGAGCGAAAGTTGTACATTAAAGCAAATAAACATTTAGAATATAGGGAAATCCTCTTTTGTAAAACAGGGAGCGTGATTTCCACAAATATAATACGGCGGCGAAAATGCAAATAGAAATTCGGAGTCGGTTCACTCTTCTGAGTGGAGTGAAAGGGGGTGGAAGTCTTGAGAACAAACAAAAGGGAAGAAAAGGGGGGAGGCTTCGAGAAGGCGAAAGAGCCTTATATCTTCACCCTTGCCAATAGATACAAATCCGGGCCAACATCGTATATTTCAGCCTTCAGATTTGTTACTAGTCCTAGGGCGGAACCAAAGCAACACAATATACCATTAAATAAAAAAATTGATCATAAATAATAATTCTTTCGAGGTGTTCCCATTTCCAGCAAAACGAAATATTTTTTTATTAAAAGTTTTATGGTTCTTTACATATATTCAACGACATCACGCTTCCTGAAAGTAGGTCATGATACCCCTTATTTTAAAACAGAAAATGTATCTACGGAAAAACAAGGAAAGTTTGAAAAAAAAATTGATGGAAAAAAGTCGACGGTTAATTTTGTGGTCTGAGACTCTGGAATCTTATTAAAAGGGTTTTCTCGAAGTAAGAACAGTGGTTGCCAGATTGTTGAAAACCGCCTCCCTCTAATCTAATACAAGGGGACCTCAACTTCATTAAAAAGGCTCCTTCAAATGAGAAAAGAGTACAAATAAATTCTCATGAAATCTGATTCGGACTTTTCCTTAAAAGGGCCTCTTAGACGATTTTTTCCAGCCACAAAGTTCAGAAAACGTAAATAACTCGGAATTTTAAATAAAGATGTTTAATATAACGGGAGGTATGGGACCAAGAAAAGTAAAACAGCCATGAGCCTAAAGGGTAGCGGGTATGTTAATTTTATTTAGAGGTCATACATAATGTATAAATTTAATAAACACAGACTAGAATAATATTCTCGTAATGGCATATTCTTTCCTAATGGATTCGGATTTTTTTTCCTTTTATGTATAATTTGATGTCTGAGAGTTGGAAAATTCATAAAGCTCTAAAAATACTCATTTAAAAAAATACTAAAACTCGAGACTTATGTCGATGGAAAAAAAATTAAACAAGGGAAAAATGCTCTTGGGACGAAAAATGTTGGAAATTATTATTTTTGGGAAAAGGTGGGGGTTTAAAGCTGAAAGTGGAGTGCTACTTTATGAGAGCTACCCTCAGAACGTTAACATGAGGTTTAATTTACGCTAATTACCTCTCTGCGTAGGATCCTAAGTAATTATGAATTACAATAAACCTGCCAGACTGGACCGCAGGGAATATACATATCGAGTTAACGCATATAAAATACCTCGTTATACACATTATAATTTTCGTTCGAGGATTATTATTTTGGATAAATTGCATATTCTGAGGGTCAATTTTACTCAAAACGGGCGAAAAATGGTGAGCTAAGTCAGATTTTAGATCAAACGTGGTGGAAAAAATGCCTTTGGGCTCAATTATTGTTCTAATGATAGTCCAGTCAATCCAAGTCTGGGGGTAAAAAAAAAGGTATTTTTTTATCTACGGAACTTTTTAGAGGTAGGTCCCCTGATTAACCACAAAAAAGTCCCTTACCGAAACCCGCAGGGAAAAGTGTCTAGGGCGTTTTTAAGGTGATTTTTTCGTTTTTTCTGCAATATCTCGAAAACCGTTAGTCGTAGGTGAAATAATTATTAGTACAAAATTAAAGATTGTTAAATTTTATTCAATTTTGAGCTAATACAATTTTTTGTAGGAGCAAACGTTTCTGAGCTACGAGGTCGCAAAAAAACCGGGGTTTCTATTCTGACCTCTAAAGGACAGAAGACGTCATTTAATCAAAAAAATGTACTTAATAAAAGTTGTAGGGAATTTAATTACCTTTAAAAAACGACTCTCAAAAAATAATTAATGATCAATAGGCAGTGGTGGGGATAAATTTCAAAAAATTTCAAAACAAATTTCATTCAAAAATTGAAATTTCAAAAAATTTTATAAAGACAAAATTAAAGCCTTTAAAATTTTCTGCAAATTTGACTTAATAAGATTTTTTGCAAGACCAACCGTTTCTTAGCTAGGTACGAGGCTAAAAAAAAGCGGGATTTTCGAGTTTTTCCTATGAAAAAAGTCAGATTTTAGAAAAGTCGGAAAAAATCAAGGAAGGGGATATCCTATCAAAAAAACGTACTAAGTAAACGTTGTAGAGAATTCAATTTTCATTTAAAATCGACTATCGAGAAGCAATTAGAGTAAAGCAATCAAAGTAAAGTTTTTGTAAATTACCAGAATATCCACATTTAAATTTTCCTACCAAAAACCCAGAAATCAATATTTCATGAGCCAATTTCCTCTTAAAATCCTCATAATTTACGTACAAATCCAAGTTTTTCTGATCTACCCCAAAATCCTCATTTGAACAGCTTATTTCCTGATTAGAAAGACCAAAATCAACATTTTAGGAGACGATTATGTGTCAAAATTTATGTAAAAAGAAAAGTATTAATAGCAAATTTCTTGACTAAAAACCCAGAAATATGCATTTTAAGAGCCAATTTCTCGAAAATGTAAAAATACATACAAGTTTTTAAGAACTACCCCCAAAAATCATCATTTAAATACCCAATTTCCTCATTAAAAAGACAACATAACTTAGTACCCATACCTACTTAACTAATAATTAAATCTTCAGGAGAAAATAAAGGGGTAGACTATACAGTTTTTCAAGACAGTTAAGTCTTGCGGGTTTAGCATGTGTTTTCGAGCCTTGCAGTACATAATAAAGAGAAAGTAAAAAGAAAGAAATAAAGTGAAATTGCAATTTGATGTTTTCACGATAAAGAATAGAAAGGAAAATGGTGATTTGAGCGATATTTTTTAAAGCTCAGAAAAGTGTTTCCGGTTTTTTCGTGAGCTCAAATGAAAAAAGATTAAAATGTAAAAGGAAAAAGGCAGCGTGCTTGGGAAGGGCTGCGTGAAAAAAGCCCTTAACGGAAAAGCAATCTGTGTTGAAAGGAAGCCTCCGGGACGGGGGTAAGAAGCCATTTTATCTCCGAGTGGTGCAATATAGGGCTCTGAGCTAAGCGATTTCCGATTGGGCGCGTTGTACAACCGTCTGATGAGTGCCAGTCTTGGACCAGGGCCAGGCGAAACACCTCCGGGCACCGTCATACACCTACACTTCAATTACTTCCCTCCAAAATCAATTAACAAATATATCCGTGGAAAGCCATTAGTTAGCCTTGGGATCTCCCATCGCTTCGCTACTTTTCGCAAACTCTTTTTGGAAAAGGTCCAAAAAGAGTTTTACACCGCTGACACTGCTCACCCTTGGAACCAAGTGTTTAATGTAGTGGAGAAACTCAGGTTTTCACAGCCTTATTTTTTTCTCCAACGAGAATTATAAAAATATTTCTATAGACCAGGCCAAATATTTTCCCTTCAAAAATTTTTTTTTCTAATCCGGAATCCCTGAAAAAAATTTCATTTATTCAGCATAGAAACGAGATAAAAAAGAGGAAACAAAGAGGCAATTAAAAGTGTTAAAAAGACGCCTTTCATCTCCGGGTAAAGGCTCTTGTTAGGCCAGATGAGAAATATCCAGCCATAACACATCAGCGAGCCGAAACGTTAGTCGCCTCAAATTAATAAACCGTGGAAACTTTTTATCTTTTTTAAAAACAACAAAAAAAGAGGAAAAAAAATTAATGTACAGGCCTGTACGGTAAATTAATCTTCATTTTCAATACGAATCTTCAGGGAAGAAATTTTTTTACAAATTTGCAAAACCCACATCGTTTAATGATTTTAAGCCACACAAGTGCAGCCAATTAATTTGCACCCACGACGAGAAAGGATTTTTTTAGGCAACTCCAATTTATGGATTGGGAAAAATGTTATCAGAAAACCCCTTTAAAAAGTTGTTAAGGGGCCGTGAAAACAGTTTTTCAATGATAGCTCAAAGAAAAAAGATTCGATCTCGACCGGACTTTTTTAAAATGAAGTTTATTTATTTCTCCCCTCATTGAACAAAACTTATTGTAATAATAAATCTTTATAGTAAAAAAAAAAGTTTAAATTTTTTTAAAAATTTTTAAAATTTTTTTTAGTTAAATGCGCTCCAAATAACAAAGAATATAAGTATGCAAATTTTGAATCAATCCGATGATTCAATTTTTAGTTATCATTGAAAGACTTTCTCAAAAAAATTTGAATTACGGGGTTTTTTCAACGAATCAAAGACTAATTGAACCTGTTAGAGGGCCAAAACCATCTGTTTTTTGTAATTCTCAAACTTAGATAGGGCGTATCTCGATAAGCAGTAAGGTTACGGAAAAACTTATTAAATTGTAAATTGTTGAAAATTTTATGCCCTACAATTTTGAATAGAGTGGGTTTTGTCATAAAACGCTTAGTTTAGGACATATAGGCATATAAACGAAAATCAGTATGGTTTTTTGGCCCTCCTGAGGTTAGCACAGGGTTCTCGAGTTAGAAAAATCGGAGGGCCAGTGGATCTGTGGGAGGAGTGGGGAAGGGAGGCTCGCGTTCAAAATACGAGGGGAGAATACGGATGGACAACTTGTTTTGACCTTGAATTGAAGGGGAGGGATGAGTTTTAAAACCCTCGTGTTATGCGGGTCGCCCCGCCTTCGCTGCTTTGGAAAGACAGGCGCATGAAGGCCCCTTAATGCTAAAAAATTAAAAAAAATGCATGAATAGCAACTTTTAGGTAGATTTTTTTTAGGACTGCGCAGATTGCGTTAAGATGTCCATAATTTTGAAAAGGGTGCTCTGAGGACCAAAAGTGTATTTTTAGGAAAAAAATACACTTTAGATGCTTGAGAGGAACGTAAAAAAGTTTTTTATTTAATTAAGCGTTAAAAATTTTTTGATAAAAATCAGTTTTCTTGTGGACTTTTCATATTCATTAGTTCAAAATCTTCTCTGTTTGATTCGCATACCAAGAAGGTAGGTGTCAACTGGTTCAAGACAATTTCTCAACAATTAATTCTTAAAAGTAAGGCCGAGATGTGAAAAGGGTTAATGAATATTCTCGAGGTGTTTTCCATTCATTCCACGTAGGAGGGAACAAGCCTCCCTTAGAAAAGTTTAAAGAGAAAGTTGGTGTCATCCGTGGTAAAGAGTGGAGCCGTGACGTTCAGGTGGCGAGGAGACGAAGGGGCCGAGGGTTCTCGCACGAACTTTTATCAACTCGGATCAACTTCTTTTCGGCTCAAAATCAAAACTTGAAAAAGAGATTCGAACCCTATCCACGATTGAATCCCTTAATCGCATTCCGACCCTTTAAAATTTACACTCGACGTTATTTACACTTTCATACACGAATTCCCGGTAAAGTTGCGGACGCCCCCTTCTATTCTGCAAACGTTGTTTACCTCCCTCTTTTCCTTCGAGCCATTGTACACACAGTAAATTACTTTCTCTGCTTCCTCCCTCGTGGGAGACTCCCCTCCGCTTCGACCCCTTACATCAACCTGAACAATAATTAACCCCCAGCTATGTACTAAGGGAATTCCAGACTTCTACAACAAAACCTTGTATTCTCCAAATTCAACTATTGTATTCATTCATAAAAAAAAAGTTCAAGAAAATCTAAAACAGAAACCAATAAAAACCATTTTCAAAAACAGAAATCTGAAACACAAAGAACGTTCCAAGAAATAAAGTATTTCATCTTTTGTTTCAACTGGATATTTCCTTTTTTTAACTCTTGGGCTAGTAGAGATGGAAGGTATTTGAATAAATAGATAATGTAATTGGATAAAGTGGGACGGCAGGTAACCTTTCTTCACATCGAGCCCTTTTAGTTGTAAATCAAATAAAGGAAAATGGAATATAAAATGAGTTGATATTCAATACCTCTGGATCTTAGAGAAAACAAAAAATAAAAAAAGGTCAATTTGAATAATTTTATCTCTTTCTCGATTTTCGTTTTAAATGAATTTTTTTTAAAATAAAAATAATTTAAAAACTTACATAATTATCTTTTAAGTCGGGATGATCCTTTTCTAAGCCGTCGTCTAAAATTGTGACGACGATCCCTTTCCCTGTAATGCCTTGACGCCAAGCGCCTTCCACACTCATGTCAAGACCCTGGCCTCGATTCTGAAAAAAAGGGAAAAAAAAATTAATTAAACGTTAATGAAATCCAAACTCCAAACCACTTGAAGGGGTCCAAACCAGGTACTAATTGAGCGCAAATCCATACCAAAAGAGCCCAAGAGGAAGAGGAATTACCAGATATTGAGCCCTTTCCACCGACCGCACTGATAAGCCGAGATGTTTGAAAATGTGAAATGAGACCACCTTTGTTATCGAAGGATTTCTTGGTATTCAGAGCTTTTGTGTTCCCAGCTGGAAGCCTATTGAAAATGGCTTGAATCAAGAAAGCGGTTCTGGTACTTCGCTTAGGGCATAAAGGGCATTTTCGTGATTTTCTCGGAACCTGAAGGTTTGAGATGGTTGAAAATCGTGACGGGAGGGTCCTATGAGCCGAGAATCATAGTTATTCTCGGCTCATAGGACCCTCACCCCCACCCTGCTACAAGCAGATTTTCAGTTTATAACTTAAAAAAAAACGGGCGACGTCTAATCGAGCCCAAATCACTTTTATCCATATGAGCCCAATGTGAAATGAGCCCACCCCTATCATAAGCCCTCCGTGAGATATACCAAAAGAGCCCTCTGCATTTTTATCCAAAAGAGCCAACGATTGAGGCTTACCAAATGAGCCCATAAGTTATTTACCTATAAAACTTCAAGCCATGACTCGCTCACTGGGGATGGGGGGGAACTCGGACGATCGACGCGGTAGTATAGTGTTTCACCATGCACGCGGATCACCTGAAACTCGGACGATGCATCAAGGATAAACCGAATGCTTGAAATCCCATTTTTTTATTTAACCCATAGAGTCGATAAAACCATCAACTTTTTTCAAAAAACTCTAAAAATGTCAACAAAAAAAACCGAAAAACAAAAAATGAACTTCGAAATCCTATGTAGATTTTGAAAGCTTAAAGCTTCAGAAAAATATTGTATTTAATGAATATTTGTCATAAAATTGTCCCAAATGCCCGAAAAACAAGTCAGAAGTCAAAAAAACACGTGTTAGGTCTTCGATTTTGCCACTTTTGCCCCAGTTCAGGTGGGCTCATTTCACATTTCCAAAAATCTCGGCTTATCAGTGTGGTCGGGCTCAATATCTGGACATCGGGTAATCCCCCTTCCTCTTGGGCTCTTTTGGTATGGATTTGGGCTCGATTAGAGCCTGCCCAAAAAAAACATTTATTGTTCCATTTATTTAGGTTAGAAGCGAAAACTTAAACTCACGTTTGTAAGAGTCAAGATTTCGGTCTCTGATTGTGCCTCGAGTTTGCAACGTGAATTACACCTCGCAATAATGTTGCCCGTTAATATTTTAAAGGGGAGCCCGTCAGGTTTTCTCGGAGCTTTTATGGCTCTGGAAAGAGAGAGTGAGGAGACGCCATGAGTTGAACAAAGACGGGAACCGAGGGGCTACTTGAACGTGAAACATGTCCTAAGTTAGTTCGAAAGCTTTTACAACTCCGAACGCCCTTTTTACTCTGAATAACTCACGTTTTCGGGCAAAAAAACGTTTTAATACATGACGGATAAATTTAGGAAAAAATACACACGAGGCACTTTACGGGGACAATAAATTACGTCTACAGTTGAGAGATGTAAATAAAGGAATTCTCGACATAGTTCAAGGGTATAAATCTGCGCCTTGTTTGCCAAAGGATTGCATAGAGCATAATTCAAGTTCGGTGTTAAATTAGGCAATATTTCTTTCTTTATCCCGAAAAAAGAGAGAGAATTTTATCCAGGACAATAAATATAAGGTAAAATAGAGAGTTTCACCTACGGTCCGGGTAGATCTACCCGGGAAGTCTAGCCGGTTTACGAGAGAGGGTACGGGTAGATTTTCCCGCCATTTCTCGGGATTTAGGTTTGTTTTCATCATTGTTTTTGTCATTTTAAACCGGAGGTTATCAAACTTTTTCACAGTGCGACCCCCCCCCCCAAATGTTCGGAATGTTAACTTTGAGGTTTTTAAAGGAAATTTGGGTTTTAAAATGTTGATTTTGAGGTTTTTATCAAAAGAAATTGCACTTAAAACGTTGATTTAGAAACTTTTTGACAAAAAAAATTGGCTCTTTTAACCATAATTTGGAGGTTTTTGACGAAAAATTGTCAATTTAAAGTTGATTTTGAGGTTTTTCGACGAAAATTAGGCACTTATCAATGTTGATTTAGAGGTTTTTGACGAAAATTTGGCTTTTTAAATGTTGATTTTGAGGTTTTCGGACGAAAATCAGGCTTCATAAATGTTGATTTGGAGGTTTTTCACGAAAATTTGGCTTTTTAAATGTTGATTTCGAGGTTTTTTGACCAAAATTAGGCTTTAAAAATGTTAATTTGGAGGTTTTTCACGAAAATTTGGCTCTTTAAATGTTGATTTTGAGGTTTTTTGACGAAAATTAGGCTTCATAAATGTTGATTTCAAGGTTTCTTGACAAAATTAGGCTTAAAAATGTTAATTTTGTGGTTTTTCACGAACTTTTGCGGATATTTGAAAAAAAAGGGAAAAAAAAAAAAAATTGATTTTCTGAAAGAAATCTACCTAAAATAGCCTGCTTTCCTCCGGAAATCCGCTAAAATCTTGAGCTTTCCCACGCCCCCCCTGGGGACAGCTTACGCCCCCCAGTTTGGGAACCACTGTTTTAAACTAATCGTTAGAACGAAGTTAAGTGCGGATTTTTATCTCGCTATAGTGTGAAACTTGTTAACTATTCCTGATAT
The DNA here is from genome assembly GCA_018703685.1 of Orius laevigatus. Classification (NCBI taxonomy): domain Eukaryota; kingdom Metazoa; phylum Arthropoda; class Insecta; order Hemiptera; family Anthocoridae; genus Orius; species Orius laevigatus. The sequence goes on from JAGWEN010000109.1 coordinate 140,264, forward strand.
GAGAAGCTGACTACGAGAAGCTGAAGCTCTTATTTCTAGGTAGCCCTAAAACGCGTAGCTAAAACTCTAATAAATAACCACAAACATCTTCATAAAAATCAATTAAGAAATGTTTATTTGAAGAATCTCTGAGATTGTGTATTTCTTTTCAAGTTTAATCAAGGGAAAAGGTTTGTCGCCATTTTCTCGATTTTTTCTCTCGCTAATTTAGGGAGAACAATACTCTTTTATAAGTGTCTAATTAAAGGCCGCTCATTTGCATCTCTATCTTCGCGTTCGGGCCTACGGTTGAGTTAAATACATTACCGCAGGACCACTCCGACCGATGAGCCTTTGTTTACTTGGGAAAAAATACTTAAAAAGGCAAAATTAACTCGTAAAGTTTAGATTGAAATTTCAGTACAAAATTACATTGGTAATTATAGCTCGTATTGGCGTAATCCTCTTTCAAACTTCATAAGCGGAGGATCCTCTGGCGAAACAGGTTCAGGTTTCAATCAATATCGAATTAGGTATTTATAATTTTTAAATCCACAGAATGAAGAAAAAATCTGTGACATAGTTAATCCTCAAAATTAGGGTCGATTTTCGGATTATTTTTCTCTTCCATTTTAGGGGTTGAATATCAAAGTGAGTTTTAAAGAGCTTTTATTGGCTCTTTTTGAACATCATAAAATTGAACGAATCAGAACCAATTATTTTACCAATTACGTATTCAGATGTGGGATTCTTGGATTTGGTAATTTAAGTAAGAAAAACAGTTTTTTCGACTATGCAACTGAGGGTTTTTACACTTCAAGATTCTACACTTCAGCCAAGGATATGAGACTGAGGGTGGTGAAGGTGGGGGGATGTGGCCCTGATGTGTGGAGGTTGGGGTAAGTGATGGAAACTGGTCTGGGGTTGTTTTTGCGGAGAGGTCTGTAGAACCCCCAATTTTTAAGAAAGTATGATTTGTGAGGTTCTCCATACCACATTTTTAAAATGTCTGGTCTGGAGCCCCTAAAACGTGAACTTTCTCAAAAAGTTGGTTTTCTTACAAACCTGCCATTTGCTGGGCTGAACGCTGCCAAGTTGCTCTCCTTCCCAAAATCTCGAGTTTGGGGATAATACAATAACCTTCTTTTTGAGAAAATAATTAAAATCATGAAACAAAATAATTATAAAATTCCTGTCGAAGTTTATAATTAAAATGAGCAGATATTTAATTTCAAACGAGGAAATTAAAAGTTGTGTGTTGCGTAGGACGAAATCCAGGATTTCTGAGTTTAAAAAAAATGTACAAAAGGAATAAAACATAAAATAAGCAAAATCAACAGAACAGGGAAGGGATGAAAAAGAGAGAGAAAATAAAATGGATTAACTTTTCGTCAGTGGACGTAATGATCACTTAACAGGTAAGCAATTACATGAGATCTCCTAACTCTTTTCAACCGGCCGAATGTAATTGAAAGCGAGCAGTGTCTGATGTTTTTTTTAGCGATTAACCTTTATTGCGCACGGATGCTCAAAGGATACAAAAGAAGCTATTCTCTGTGTATTTTGTAACGGGCCCCTCCGAGCAAGGTTTGTAAAAGGAGGACGTGAGAGGGAATGGCGAATCGCTGAAAAAGGGGGATCGTGTTTAGCCGGGGTTGAAGGCTGAAAGAGGGAAGAAAATCGATCGGGAAATTACCACAAAACTCTCAGGGACACTTCCATAATAACAGTTTTCACTATTCTGGACGCGAATTACAAAGATGTCAGATAAGTGAGAAGTCAGCATCAAGATGCTCGTCACTTATCCCCCTCCAAAACAGTTAACTTGGGACATTTTCAAAGTTGCTCGAAACTCTGGAACGGACGTCAAAGAGGTAAGCGAATTGTTTTACCGTATTCATTATCAAAGTTCGACTGTCAACGGAAGAGTTTAAAGAGAATAAAACCTTTTGAGGGCGGATTTCCATTCAATTATTATTCCTGTTCCGCCATTTTATCGATTCCGAACGAGAAAGAGAGCTTTTTTTTATTTTATTTTATAAACTCGAAAATACATGAGTCAGGAGAAGGGCGAGAACGTGTGTGGGTTGGGGGAAAGACGTAAGATGCAACCCTCTTTTTTCCCCAATACCCTGTCCAATATTTATTAGTCAGGACACATTCCCTTTTCTAATACTAAATTCCTCCCATACAACCCTAAAAAATGTAATATTAGCCCACATCAAAAAAATTTAGAAGAAATTTTTTCAGGACTCAAAGTCCTGGATTAAAAATAAAAATCCTAAAAGCGTTATTTGAACAGATTTATGACGTTGTTTTTCAATAAACGTCTTTTGTTTGGCCGTTATTGGATCGGGAAACGAGGGCGTGGACTTTATTAAAATACGGCTTCCCCTTTTTTAAATTAAAAAAAAATGCAATTCTTTAAATCCAAATTGTTTATTGGAATGAGTATTAAACATGCTTAAGTCCTTAAAAAGAAAATAAAGAAAAGCCTCGTTAAAAGTTTTTTTTCTAAAAGTCTGAATGAACTTGTAAGTTGAAAATAAGAAAGTTGGACGTAGTTAAAATGCTTCGGAAAATTTCTCGGAGGAAAAAGAGGAAGAAAATAGTTTGAAGAAATTAGCCTTCTTTCCCGGAGGGTCCCTAGAATAGGTTTATTAGGCGGACATAATGTTGTGGAGGGGAAAACTTGGGAGAGACCCCTTGAACCTATGGGGGAGGGGGAGATCATAACGTTGCTTACTATTTCCTAAAGATAAATGCACATGGGGATTGCCATATGCGAAAAGAAGGGTGGCGGAGGGTTTATTGCTTTTGAATTGCATTGGTAAAATTAGATTTATCGAGTCAGTAGGCTTTAGAAGATTGCCTGAATAATTTTTTCCCCTCCGCGTTTCCTAGAAGACTTTTTTACCAGAGTTGAAAGGATTTTTATGACTAAAAATAATCTACTTTTAAATTCAACCATTAGAATATCTATTCTAACTGGTGAAAAAAGTATAATTTTAGATATAAATGACATTTTTATAAGAAAAAACGAGGATTTCTTTACGTATGCACACAATGCGGTCCAGTTTAGCATGTATATAAAAATTGGGTTAAATGGACACCCAAGCTAGTGACGTGTTACTCAAGGGGACCTTACAGCCAGAGGATCACCGAGCGCCCAAATGCGTTTTGGGTTTAGTAGGACAAAATGTACTACCACCCCTGAAAAAATACACTAAAAAAAATTGGGTAGGTACTATATTTTACTAAATTTTTGGACGAATATGAGTTACGGAAGGACCTTAATAATATATATTTGACCATCGCTAGCCTCATAGTGCATTAATCTCAAAATTGTTTATCAAAATAAGGTTAAGCTCTATCTGGTTGCTTTGATGGATATGTCTCATATGTACTAGCTTCATAATTTTATTCATAATCATAATGTTATTAAATGAACTCCGTTCCCAGCTATGTATGTAGCTCTATTTTCAGAATCCAATTTCATAGAAGCCAAAATTCAGTTTTGAAATTCAAAGGCCCTAGGACAAAGACTTCTAGGATCTAGAGATTTAATAAAAAGTTGGGGATAATGGCATGACAAGCTTGGGTGTCCATTAGGTTCCATGTCGAGCTTAGCATGTATATTTTACATTCTGGACCACCCTGTATAAAGAAATCTGTTAATATTTTACCTAAAAAGCATAGCCAAGCAAATCTCCTAAAGGGTCTTTTATTTTCCACCATAACAAAAGAAAGAAAAGAGAGGGCCTAAGCTTTTAAATATTATTAAAAAAATATTGTTCTAAAGTTAATTAAACAAGGATTTACTTTTAGGGTGGGCCGAAAAAAAATTGGATTGCTTAAACACCTGAGGTAAGGCATTTACGCCCTTAATTGCTGCCTGGAGCTTTTGAAAAAGCTTATAAAAAAGGCTCGTAATCAATACTTGACTTTTTTTGGAAATTCATTACTGAATAAAGCCGTAGTCTTGGATCTATGTAGTTGTTTACAAGGAAAGGGCAATAAATCTTTCTATGGTAACACCTTGTGGGCTCTCTCACCTTTATTATTACCCTACTCAGTGAAAACACACCGCAAACAAGCTCAACCCCCTTTTTCGCTACGTGGCCTCTCCTGGATAGAGTAAACAATCGGCTGTACACAAACCTTATCCAAATTTATAAGTCCCAGACTATCAATTTTTTTTTATAAGGGGTGGGCTTCTTTTATTCATGTTTCTTGTGGACACGGGATAAAAATCAGGTTTATGAAGTATTTTTAATGCTTTTCCACGTACAGTGGATCCCTCTTTTGATGTGAGCTATAAATAAAATATTTGCGATCTTCAGAAAAATCGGAACCATATTTTATTTTTCTTCATACAAGATTTTGAATATAAAATTAGGGACAGTGGAGGTTCTAAACGATGATAAAATAAAACTTACCAAATACCACATTAGTGGCCATTTCGGGTCGTTGGCGTACACATGACTCGAAGGAGCGTAGCCGAGCTCTTTTTTCGTCATGAAATCCCTTTTTCTCCGTCGCTTCGCGTGTTGCTGTTTCGCCCATTTTACCTGCAATAAAAAGAAAATCTTTTATTTTTCAAAACGTCAAAGGAAAATATAACATTTTTATTTTTTTTGAGCACTAATAACTTTTTAAGAGCTTAAATTACGATTTTTCGCTCTTTACTTTCTGTGGATGATGGCTTTAAAATGTAGTTTATGAGATAACCCTAAAAGAAAAAGTTAACAAGTTTTTAACTAAACGTCTAAGCAAAATTTTATTCCAACTTGGAGATTAAAAATCTCACCAGACTCTGAAGTTGACACTATACAAGTATCGCCAGGCGTGAAACTCTCGAATGCTAATTGGACTTAAAGGAACGATACGGAAATAATTTAATCTGGAATGTTTGAAAGGAGAAACTTATCGAAAGAAAATATCTCAAGTGCATCTTCTTATTTCAGAGCAACATAGAGTTAGAAGGAGGCTGAAATAAAGGGGGAAATAAAGAGAAAATAGGAGTTATGGGCGTCCCTCCATACCAAGGAGTCCCCTTGCCTCACCACCATGGGGGAACTAGTTTGAATAAATTACTAAATAAAAAGAAAATCACTTACGTCTTTTTCTAAAATTAATCTATCGTGGTGTTCAGTGCTAGGATGTATCGACCTTTTCGCCACTTTTTTGTGTTCTAGGTGATACATGTCTGGGAAGATCTGAAACATAAAAGAAGATAAAAGTTAAATCGATCGAGTAAAAAAATGTTTTTATTCGACATTTCGTGAAGCACGCTGTCCATAAATATTAAGCGAGTTGAAAGAGGCAGTATGGGAGTACGGGGAGGGCCCCCTTCAATTCTCCTGAGCACACATCTCATTTTAAAGTCAAGGAAAATGGGAGGCGTTTTAAATTCAACGTGTAAACGCGAAAAAGCCCGCTCCGAAGGAAGAGGAAGACCTCATACAATGAATTATCAAGAAAACAGAAAAGCACAAATTTTGTCGGTTGTTTTAGAATTGTTTAAAAATAAAAATTAACGTTTGTAGATGAAGTAATGCGAGAGGGAAAGGAGACAAAGAAATTTTATTTTGAGGTGTGACGGTTCAAGTTAGGGTGGGAGGTTACCGTCGCGTTATCTGGACATTTGTGTTTTTACCAGAGTTGTGCCGCTGACAGATATTGTCCTCAAACCGTTAAACGCTCCTCACCCTCCCCGCCGGGTCACACAATTTTCCCCCTTGATGCTCAGAGGAAACACGGAGAGGAGAAAACGGTTGGCCGAATCCATTTCGTGACCCGTGATCTGATAGGGGCGAGGAGAGGAAAAAGGGAAAGGGGGACGACGTTAAAAGCTATTTTTGAACAAAAATTATAACGTAAATATAAAAGGCGTAATTGATAGAACATTCGTCAACTCCGTTCTACTCCACGATTGAAAAAGCCCCGCTCATCCATCCCCAGACTGACATACGACAGTTCCACTTAAATTGTCCAACAGAGATTTCAATTGGGTACGATCGCTTTTTTATTTAAATAAAACTTTCTGGCTTAACAACTGGAATAAAAAGAGGCATCAAAGTATTATCTTACACCGCCTAACTCGAATAACAAAGCCTCGAAACTAAACAAGAACTTGGATATAACTGGGATTGTAAACCGAATCTACCCCATGGCAATATTAATGCGGAACATCCACTTCATGGAATATTACCATAGAAATAGCAACATTTAAAATTTTCAAGATGATGAGTTTTAACGAGGTACCCTCCAATAAGTTAGGAAAGGGATCAAAATAATCATTTTTGTGGGTGGTGGAGAGCTCTCTCTGGAGCAGTGGTTCCCAAAATGGTGGGCGCGCCCCCCCAGGGGGGCGTAAGCTGTTAGCAGGGGGGGGGGCGTGGGCAATCTCAAGATTATTATTATTTATTATTGTTTTTCTTCTTCGAAATATCCCCAAAATTCGTGAAAAACCTCAAAATCAACATTTATAAAGCCTAATTTTCGTCAAAAAAACCTCGAAATCAACATATATGAAGCCTAATTTTCGTCAAAAACCCTCAAAATCAACATTTATAAACCCAAATTTTCGTGAAAAACGTCAAAATCAACATTTTTAAAGCCTAATTTTCGTCAAAACTCAAAATCAACATTTAAAAAGTCAAATTTTCGTGAAAAACCTTAAAATCAACATTTGTAAAGCCCAATTTTGGTCAAAAAATCTCGAAATCAACATTTATGAAGCCTAATTTTCGTCCAAAAACCTCGAAATCATTTGTTTAATAGGGGGGCGCTCAGTGAAAAAGTTTGGGAACCTCTGCTCTGGAGGATGAACCCTCAAAAAGAGAACTTTCCCCCACCTCCCTCCACTCATTCATCACCTTCCTCAACCCTCCCATCACTCTCCCTTGCCTTCCTCAACCCTCCTTCACCTCCCTTAACCCTCCCCCACTCTCCGGAGCCCCGTTTTTCTGACAATGTTTTTTCTACCATTATTTATCGACGAATAATTGGCAAACATTTGATTAGGCACAGATTTTTCATCACATTTACTTTAATCTGACGAATGATTGTTCAATAGCAAACTGAAATCCATAAACTGTTCACCCGCAATAATTAAGAGTCACCAATTCGAGAATCGGAACACTAAATTGGAATATTAATTCCGAATGATCGAATAATGGAGAGCAAAAAACTGAAATGAAATATATTCAAAGGACTGCTTTCCAATGGGTCACTAAGTTCGAAAATCAGATAAAACGGCTTTCTCATTAGTCCTTTGTTATCTACCTCTACTGAATAATACCCAGGAATTATCAATGTTACATGTAGAACCGTTTATCAGATAAAAATCGTTAGCCAAACAATTTTAGCGAATTTTACTAGTAGCTTCTGATAATTTTGAAGTTTAGGTCCACATTTTAGGAGGTTCCAACCTCATTCTTTTAGAGGACATTAAATCCCCTCTGAATTTATGGGTGGGGGCATAAAAAAGGAAAAAAAGAGATAGAAACTCCCAAAAAATCATGACTCGAGGAAAAAAGAAAACATTTATCATTTTTAGGGATGGAATTTGATGGTCCGGACAAGGGATGGAGAAAAAGGGCATCTAAGAGTCCTTTTCCATTACGTGAATCTCCCCGCTTTTAACTGTTTTACGAGCCCCACGGAAATTGCCCTTTTATCAGGTGCGAGTACAAAAGGTCCTTTAGTTTCGAATTGCCATAAAAGAGCCCTTTCTTAAAATTCAAATCGAAAAATTACTCAGTTTAATCCGGAAAAATTGCAGTTGCGCCATTAAAACCGGCTTTGGAGTAATAATAAGAGATTAAAACAACCTAGAAAGGTAAAATTAGATATTCCCAGAGGCTTGGAATATAAAAGGGTCGAGAAAATGTGGAAAACCTCATCATTTTTCTAAGTGGATTTCATGTTATAACAAGAAAAGAGGGCAACACTTAGCACTTAGAGAAAATCTGTTTTCCGAGGTTTAAGTGGATTCTAATGAACGAGTTTGGAAGTTTGGCGGTTTGAAAAAGAAAAAAAGAATTTCCAACTTGGAACTTTTAGATCGAGATATCATTTTCGATTAATTAGCAATGGATGACGTCTTTTCAACTTTTAGTAATTTACGGAGGTTTTGAGAAAAGGCGTGGGAGTGAGCAAATAGAGCCGAAACGAGAGAAAACTTAAAAGGCCCTTTAGAAACCCTTCGCATAAGAGAGTTCACTAAATTCAATTCTAGCGACTCCCTTCCTCGAATCGTTACCGTTAGACAACTTCAAATGGATCTAATTAGAAAAGGGTTAATCAAAGACTAAAAAAATTTTTCCCAAGAAAAAAAAAACCGAGCGTGAAATTGAGAAATAAGTCAACCTTGGTATCTCCTAAAATGAGACACTTTGTTTTCTTAGCACGCTTTTGGGTTAAAAGCGAGAAAAAATCGCCCCATCATTAAAGGTTTCGACACCTTCGGGTTTTTTTTAGCTTTGGCGATGTCAACGATAAGAAAAATGGGTTGGAAAATCTAAAAGGCGGTGGGAATAAAGGGCTTTCCGAAGCAGAAGGTGCTTAAGTTATGACTGAGACGTCAACTTATCAACATTTCCGTTTTTTTGAGCAATTTTAAGGTTTAAGAGTCTTTGAACTTTTTGCTTGTAAAAAAAAATTGTCTGAGGATCAATACTGTTCGGAAGTGCCAATAGTTAGCGTTCCCGTAATTAAACTACGTCCTTTTCAATTAGAAGGATCGTAAGTAATTGACTTAGAGTTGTACGTCCGGCCAATGCCTTCCGTGGAGGCGGCCAATTTGCCCCGTCCCCTCAGAAACGGGCTTATCTCGAAGTCCCGAAACATAAATTAGAGGATCCGGAGGCATTAGCGGCCCTTTCCATCTCGCAAAGGTCTTCAAGCAACTTATGTGATTAAATTTCCAATCTAAATTATACCCGGGAGTATTAAAAATTTCTTTTCTTTTTGCTTTAATTTGACCCAAAGAACGTAAAGAGAAATTTTTCCCAGAAAGTTTGTAAGTGAAAAACTTGCTTTGCATAGAAAATGTAAAATAAATTAAAATGGTAAAATATTATTGCTAAATATTTAAGTGTTCTATGACTCAAAATGGGGCAAAAATGACAATCTGGGAAATTTCGATTTCATTCAAAATTCGTTTTTTGAGTACTTAATTTTTTTTCCGACCTCAAAAATAGTCCAGTCATTATATAGGTACGTTGAACCTGGAAAAAATTGGTGACTTTTTGAAACTTTTACAGTTTGTTTGGGGCTGATGTGGGATGACTGTTAATTTTTCAAACTCGAGAAACCTTTGTTAACCACAGGAGGGCTGAAAAACCAAGCTGATTTTCGGTTTTTTGCATGTAAGTCCTAAACTAAGCGTTTTATGACAAAACCCACTCTATTCAATATTGTAGGGCATAAAATTTTCAACAATTTACAATTTAATAAATTTTCCCGTAACCTTACTGCTTATCGAGATACGAACTATTTAAGTTTGAGAATTACAAAAAACAGATGGTTTTGGCCCTCTAACAGGTTCAATTAGTTCAATTTGGCGTCTGATGGGTCAGTTCTATGGTTATTGACCATAAATTTCGTCATGCTGGAACACCTGGGTGGAGAGGAGAGCAGATACCAACCTCCCTTTTTTCTTTTCGCATTTCGTATGTGTCTCATTTTAAAGGTAATTTAATTACTAAGGAAGAATACTAAGAGTCAAATTTCGCTATCTTTTATGGTTTGGAAGTAGTAAGGCTTTGAACTTTGAAAAAATGGCCAATATTTTCACAATGTGCCATACATTTAGTGGTGCTACGGGAGAATGCTGAGTCCTAGCAAGTCCCTATGTGTCTCATTTTAAAGGTATTTCAATTACGAAGGACTAACACTAAGAGACAAATTTCGCTATCTTTTATGGTTTGGAAGTGGTAAGGCTTTGAACTTTGAAAAAATGGCCACTATTTTCACCATGTCATACATTTAGTGGTGCTACGGGAGAGTCCTAGAAAGTCCGGTTTTCCCTAAAAATTTCCCATTTTTTATTTCGTTAGAAATCGGGTTTTTGACGATTTTAAGGGTTTGAAACACTTCTTTAAATATGTAGACAGTAATTAATACAATATTCGAAAGTTATTTGTTTTTGAAGTTAGTTATTTTTTAAGTTAATAAATAGGAGGGATGGGAATGGGGTACATTTGTTTTCTAGAGGGTAGATGTCTGCGTTAGCGCGCGGGGCGAGTCAGTGGAGCACGAACTCCGACGATAGAGAGTAAATCAGCTCAAAATGTAGTCGACGCTTGAGATTTATACTCCGAGTGTGCTCCAGATGAATATTCGGTAGAGATCCTCTTCCAGGACATAACTCACAATAAACCGCACCTCTTTTACTCCCCCTTCCGACCCACGAAGCCTAGACAGCCGCTTCTTTTTCTTTTTTTTTTTGTATTCCACCCAAGACATAAGGATTCTGAATTCAATCAAAAACGATATTTTTCATCGAGATAATTGAACTCTAAATTTTAAACAGCTCCTAATCAATATTAATTAATATCCAATTTCGAGGGGAGGAATTAATTATATTAATGTATGTTAGCTAATGTACATGGCACTTTAGACTATGTACACAATTCAAATCAATAATTTTTGACAAGAGAAGAAAAAAATCGAACACCAAAATACACTTTGTCCAACAATGACGGTCACTGAGGCTTAATAAATCTTTGAAGTTTCAAATGAATCAACATCACAATATTTAGAATTCAAGGTCAATCAAATATCGCTCAGATATCTTCGAAAAATTCCCTGTGATTATTAAAAGTTGAACTTTATTTGTGTCCATTTTTATACAATTTTTCATGTTCGATAAAGGTCAAAGGTCGGTTTGGATATACAGGGTTTCCTTTACCCCTGGAATGAGGTAAAAGGGTTCGAGGGATATACAATAACTTTCTTTTTGAGAAAGCTAATTTTAAGATCCTCTCCAATATAAAGTAAATTAGTTGATAAATAAAGAAAAACAAAAGAGTTCTAAAAAAAATCTACCTAAAACGAAAGGCCCAGAATAAAGAACGGTATCGCATGACAGGTGTCAGTTTTCCGACGCGAAAGGCTGTCGGCTTTACTTGTCTTTCGATACGAGAGAAAAGAGCGAGCGAGAGAGAAAAAAATTGCGCTATCTAATGTCAGTCGGGTTTTCATCCCCTCATTAGGCTTCAACTGTATTGGAAAATCGGGATTTTACCGGCAGCTTTCTCGCCTTTTTCAGAATTAATTTGTTCGTGGGACTTAAATTTTCGTTACTTTATTTTTGTGGGAAAGGTGTGTGCAATATTTATTCATTAGAGGGGGGCCTCGTGTGTGGAAAACGGAGGATACATCACTGTTAGCATGAGCCACAAGGGAGGGATATGAAAAAATTAATCCAGAGCGGTAAGCGTGCAACAAAGTACATTAGTCTACCTTGAGTTCATTACCTTCATTTTTTCCCTCCCTCTCGAGAAGGCCCCTATTAGGCATAATCCCGCTTTTTCTCCCTCGCATACCCCACTCGCCAACGCAAGCAGTTTTTATAATCGACTGAAAATATTCAAACCGTTTTCCTCTCCGGAAACTCAACTTTTTTCATTTGATTTCACTTTTCTTGAAGTTGAAGTCGGACAAAAGAGGAAAAAAGTTCTCTCTGCGCGTTTAAAACTCGTTTAATACACGGGATTTCCCGAGGCGGCAAATTGAATTTGGACGAGAGAGGCGAAAAGATCGGCGAGCCGGACGGGGGAAAACACGCGTTTACACGACTTGCCTCGCTCAGAACGTTCAGAAAGCGATCCTAACCAATGATTGACATTTTTCCCCCGATTCACACGTCAAAAGTTCCGGAATAATAAAATTTCCGTATTAAACTTTTACATCGAACATTTCCCTCTCGAACAGGGAAATAGATTTCTGTTTACAGCGAATGACTTTGAAACTGACAGCGGATCGGTTTTAGAGATACGTAGAATGACCATACATTTTTTTGTTACAAAACTTATAAAAGTCGATCCAATTTTTTTTTTCTTGGCAAAAAGCCGTGTCATACCCTTGAGTGCTGTTTGTATGTGAAACGGTATCTAGCGTCCAATTCCTTTTATTGCCTTGACATTAGCTTACGAACATTTCCGAGAACGTCTCTCGCGATAAGCTTTTCCTTTCAATTCGATTGTTTGCGGGCCAATAACGTTAAGATAAAGACGGTAATTAAAAGATACAATTATCGTCCCTATCTTGTTACTACCTCAAATTGGACTTACCAAACTTTTCAAGAACGAAAAATTAATTTAATAAGGCAAAACTTATGGGAAAACCTTCCTTTTTTGTAACCTGTTACCCACTTTTTTCCTGGAGTTTCCCAAACAGCTAGACCAATAGCTGAAATCAATGAACTCCCAAAATTAATTATTTTTGCTTTCTCTCGAATTTAATAACAATAAACTAAAAGAGGCAGGATGAAAATTAATTATTTAAATTACTGGAAGTACATACCCCCAGCCTGTAATTACGTTAGAAGTGTTGATTAGCTATGTTCCCATGATGACTAGCGGCTTTGATGTGGCACAGGTCACTTTACAGACTCGAGAGACTTCGCCCTAGGCATTAATGAGGAAAATACCTCATAAATCCCAAGTAGTAAGAAAAAATGTAGTCTCAATATAAAAATTATTTAATCTGCATATTTTCTAAGAAATTCGGGCTTATGTATTTTGCGTTTGCATTTCTCTAAGGTCTTCACCTAAATAAATACTACGTTAACCCTGATTTCTGAATAATTGGTGCTAGTTTAGGCACTCAAATATTAAATCTCCGAAAGTACGGACGTATTTTTCCTGTATATCTTTCTGGCTAGTATGGTTGTGATTGATGCCTGAAGAGACAACGGAGCCGGTGAGGTGGAACCGATTCCGAACCCTGGGGTCCAATAACTTCCGCTAGTTTCTTCCCCTAACTTTCAAACGAGTTAGACCTTCCACCCATACCTTCGAAACTTACGATATCCCAAAATATTTACAGAACAATCTAAACTTTTTTAAAGGTTCGCCATCTTATTTAGGGTGAACAAAACCTTTTATTCTATGGGTAAAACAGCTAAATCCTCTGGGGGGAGTGATGATGGATGAATTTTTTTAATGTGGAATTTGACATTATTCTTGTTCATTCATCCTGGGACAGGACTCTTTATAAAAAGCACATAAAATGGTTTCAGCGAGATTCTGGATGAAGATAGGAGCTATTGAGGCCGAATTCACGGAGGCTTTTTCCCCTTCAATATTTGGTGTTTTAAAATAGACAAGTAAAGAGACGAAAAATCAATAAAGAACATGTTCCCGCATGTACACAAACCTCCCTTCGATTTAATTTGAGCGGAAGAGAGAAATATCGGGAGCGTAAATAATAGGAAAAAGAAGAAGGGGGCTCTTCCTCTAAGCTTTCCGTCAATACTTCGTGAAAGGCCTGAAGAAATATTTAGGGGCTTTCAAGGGTCCGTTGATGGATCGTGTGAAAAAATAACACATTCCGACTTAAGCTCGAAAATGAAAAAACCAAAAGTGTCGATAATTCAAAAATTATTCTAAAAAAATTTAAAAAGGGTACTAAAATGTTTACAATAATTTAAACAATTATGAAATTAATATGGGACACATCAAGTTGTTAAACTGGAACTAACTTGATACTAACATTACGAGTTTGTTTCTGGGTTTTGAACAAGTTAAGAGAGTTAACGCTCAGTTAAATTTAAGTTCTCAGATAGGTGTTTACCGGTGCGCTTCTTTTGACGTAAAATCTCGTCAAATCCCTAAAGGTGAAACTAACCCGATTCTTTAAAAAGTAAACCAGAAATAGTTTGTGCCCTTGCCATTTTAATTATTATGTAAATCCCTATAGGAGGAAGATAGACCTAACGAAGGAAGTTATAATTAAACCGAGGAAAGTTCCCTTTCAGACTATGAATATCCTTTATCTAAGAAATTCGTTCAAAAATTATAACTATATTGAATTTTCAAATTAACGGTTCCTTGAAAAATTCGTAAAGTTGGAAAATTTATTTTAGTTAATCCTTAAATGAGGAAAATTTTAGTTCTAATTTTGTGCATTAGGTTTTTGTTTAAACATGCACTTGGAACGCGGAGTCTTCAACTATAAACGGATTAAACCAAATTATACTTTTGGGGACGTGAAGAGGGATAATTTGATTAAAAACAGTAAATTGCTTGAAATCTAGCTATAATAATTGCTTTAAAGCAGAGGTCCCTAAACTTTTTCACAGTGCGCCCACTTTTTAAACAAATGAAAACCCTTGCGCCCCAAAAAACGTTCCGAATGTTAAATTTGAGGTTTTTGAAGGAAATTTGAGTTTTAAAATGTTGATTTTGAGGTTGTTAAAAAAAAAAAAATCTTAAAACGTTGATTTTGAGATTGGCTCTTATAACCATGATTTGGAGGTATTTGACGAAAATCTGTCAATTTAAAGTTGATTTGGAGGTGGTTTTTGACTAAAGTTTGGCTTTTTAAATGTTGATTTTGAGGTTTTTGGACGAAAATGTGGCTTCATAAATGATTCATAAAGAATGAACATTTGAATGGCTTCATAAATGTTTATTTAGAGGTTTTGACGAAAATTAGGCTTTACCAATGTCGATTTTGAGGTTTTTCACAAATTTTTGAGGATATTTGAAAAAAAAATCTTGAGCTTGTCCACGCCCCCACTGGGGACAGCTTACGCCCCCCAAGTTTGGGAACCACTACTTAAAAGTTTAAATAATGATTAAAAGTAGCCTTCAAAAGCCAAACGATCAAAGAAAATCAGTTCATGAGTCATGACTTATAAGTTATAAGCAAAATGACGTCACCAGAGAAATATAGTCGATTTGACCCATTGCCAAAAACTGCCTATAAATTCTATTTGGTTCATAATTAAGAAGTCTATAATAATAGAGTCTATTAGGGTTGGGAGGATACAAGGGTTGACCAAGGATAGGCCCTGGGGAAGGCTTTCGCCAAAATGCTACATAGTGTCCTTTTTTGCAAAACGTTTTTTGTATTAAAATAGAGAATTTTACCCGTTTTTTGGGATAGCAGTAACGGCTAAAATTTACGAGAGAGCTTACGCGGGATCGTTTCCGTGAGACGAAAACAAACCTAAACACCGAGAAATCTCCGGAAAATCTACACGCAATCTTGATCCCGAAAACGGGTACATAACTGAAACTATCTGCTTACTACCAACTTAAAAAAAGGAAAAAAAAATTTTCTTTCTCATTTTCTCATCAGATTTTTATGTAATGATGATGTTTTTCGCGTTTTTCGGGCGAGTGGCTTTGAGGCTTGACGGGTAAAAGGACAAGACACGAGTTTTACAATAGAGCATTTCGAGGGAAAAAACCCTCAGGTTCTTGTGGGTTCTTTTTTTCCCTTTGTGCCCCGTGCCACTTCTCGAACCTTTCATCTTCTATTTTATTCACGGACAATTTTTATCACTCGCCCTCTCAAACGGAATTTTCTAACCGCCAATAGATTTTTCGCTCTTTTTTTGGTTAGAGGAAAAAATAAATTTTTTTAAATTAAAAAACAAAAGAGGGGCGTTTTTAAAAAGACAAAAAAGTGGATTAATGTCAGGATAAAAATGATGACATTTTAAGGTTGTAGACCTTCGCAGGTTAACCGGCATCTCCATTGTCATTTCTTCCCTCATAATAAACAAATGACTTTTTTTTTACCCTCCGTTTTATTTATTTTTTACTCAGCCATTTCCCGCTTTATTGCCAGGTAATGGAGCATGAAGTTTTTTTAATAATGGAAAAGAGAATTCTAAAAAAACAACTCGAAAATAAACAAATGAAAACCCACAAAGTAGGCACCTACACACAATATATAAATATAGAAAACAAGTACCTAGCCACCATAAAGAGAAAAATTAATTTTATTTTTATTGAACAAGCTATGGAAAAAAATTTTTTTAAATAAAAATATTTTAATAAAAAATAAATTTTTTTTGTATGACTGATTTTCCTCCCAACACACCAACTCCTTCCTTTACAAAAGACAAATATTTTATTTATTCCTTCCTTTATAAAAGACAAACATTTTATTTAAAAAATTAAAGGGCATGCACAAAAAAATGGGGATAACTTCCACCCTCAGTACAAATTGGTCATTTTAAGAAAAAATGAAAAGTCTTATTAAGTTGAAAAATAAATCAACGTGGATAGGATTGAATCATGAATGTTTTAACCGGAGACATGGAAGATCACGTTTTCACAGATTGGCCGTTAATATTAACAAGTGAGGTTTTAAACAATAAGAAAACAAGTAGCGGAGGGGGGCTTTCGTAGAGTGGAGGCATTAATTTTCCAAGGCGAAGAGGGAAAGGGGGGAGGCGTGTGAGAGTGATGGGACGCCCACCCTTGATTAATGTAGAAGACCGGTGTCACCTCTCCCCACACACAGATCCCACTAATTGTATCTCATAAACCGAGCGAAAAGCGGCCAACAAATTGGCCCTTGTCTTTCACAGCGGCGCACTTGAATAATATCCACTCGTTCCAACAGCCTAATAGAATCAGAATACGGGAAAATTGACGCTCAACAATTTTGTAATTAAGTAGCTTCAGAGTGTAGGATCAATCTCGAGTTTAATAATTATTTACCTCGCAATAAAATACCTTTAAAAAAAAACTTTCTTGGATTTAGCAAGCTTGATATATATAATAATCCTATACAAAAATCTTAAATCTTGAATTTTCAAGAGTAGAAACGATTTTGGGGGAGGTTGGAGAAGTGGGGTTAAGATAAATTGGTGGTAGGGAAGTTGAATGAGTGTGGGGGAGGTTGGGGAAAGTTGGGGAAAGGAAAATTGGTGCTCGGTTGTTGGGGGAGAGGGTGAAAATGTTGTGGAGGGGGAGGGAGTTGGGGTGAGTGGGCGAGTTGAGCTACGAGCCTCAGAAAATTTCGGTCCTACAAAAAATCTTAGTAAATCAAAGTAGCAAATTTTATAAGCTTTAATTTTGTTTTTATAATATTTTTTGAAATTTCAATTTTTGAGTGAAATTTTTTAAATTTACCCCCACCCCTGCCTATTGAACGTTAATTGCTTTTTAAGGGTTGTTTTTAAAAGATAATTAAATGCTCTACAACTTTTGTTAAGTACACTTTTTTGATTAGATGACGCCTTCCCTCCTTCAGAGGTCAAAATAGAAAACTTTGGTTTTTTTCTCCTCGTAGTTTAGAAACGTTTGGTCCAACAAAAAATTGTATTAGCTCAAAATTGAAGAAAATTCAATAATCTTTAATTTTGTACTAATAATTATTTCGCCTACGACCTACGGTTGTCGAGATATTGGCAAAAAAACGAAAAAAATTACCTTAAAACCGCTCCTGAGGCTAATACGGCCTCAGGGGACGATTAATCAGGGGGACCAACCCCTACACATTCTCGAAGAGAACCAAAACCTTTTCGGGCTTAGATTGACTACTCTATTTTTGTGTCGGCATCTTTGAGGTATTTCTATCCTAATCTATCTAATTTTATATTCCGTCAAACTTTTTTATAATTCCGTTTATGTGAGAAGGTACATGTTGGTAAATAGATGATTTCAATTAGAAAGCTTTCAACTGCTGCATTATGGAGTCACTTGAACTTTGACGGGAAGGCAACCTACGTCCCAATCATATGTAAATCAACCGAAATCAATTTGTATAGAGACTAAAAATTGATTTCTAAATCCCAAGTTTTAGTAACTTCAATCTAAAAAACATTATAAATCATAAAAAAAATATATATACGCGAATTATTGTTATAACTTCCTGAAGTTTGATTTAATAGAGTGATTTATTTGAAGTACTTATCTTAAATAATCGCTTTTAAAACAAAGGGACGATTAAAGTCAGAACTTTAAAGGGAAAAACTCAGGAAACACGTAATTTATGTACATCTGCCTTATCTGAGGGGGTGTTTTATGGCTAAGCATGCGTTCCAGCTACGAAGCGCTCATTTTTTATTATGAATTTCTTTTTTTGTTTATAAATATTCAACTTTTATTCAATTTTCTAATTCAAAATATTCACTGTTCAATCATACGACTACCTCGGCATTGACAGCCGAGGGATTCCCACCACTCTCATCTATCATAACGAATCAAAATCGACCCGGAACGCATAATAAAGGGGCCTCTGTTTTAACATCACATCTTGAAATTGTGTTTTACAATAGATTTCGTAGTGTATGGAAAAGTTTTACACGTTAAGGGACAAGGGGGGACAAACTTTGACAATTTTAGAACCTTTTTGTCCTTTGTAAGAATAACATGAGTTATAAAAGAAAAATAAGTTTTGAAGAGAAACATATAAAGTTGAAATAATTGTAAGCTCCAAAGAATTCAAAAATTTTAAATTTCTTTATATAAGCGCCATATAAACTTCCATAAAAAAAAAAAAAAAAAAAAATCCGCTTGAAAAGGGGAAAAAAAACAAAATTTAACAGACCTTAAAAAAAAAAAAAAAAAAAAAAAAAAAAAAAAAAAAGTATTAGGATCCTAAAAAGAAGTAGCTTGCCCAGAGACACGAACTTTCTCAAAGGTCTACAGATTTCGGGGGATCCTAAATTTCGGGGGAAATGAATCCTTTTTTTTCTAACATAACTTGAATTTGGTGATAATTTATGAAAATGGGACTAATTTCACTCAAACACATTATAATTACTAATTAGTTAATTAATTAATTAATTTTTGGAATCAATCATAACATGAATTTGGTGATAATTTTCTAAAAATGGGACTAATTTCACTCAAACACATTATATTACCTAATTAGTTAGTAATTAATTAATTAATTTTTGAAAAAAAAATTTTTTTTCAATCATAACTTGAATTTGGTATAATTTATGAAAAATGGGACTAATATTCACTCAAACACATTATAATTACCTAATTAGTTAATTAATATTAATTAATTTTTGGGAAAAATTTTTTTTCAATCTAACTTGAATTTGGTGATAATTTTAGAAAAATGGGACAATTTCACTCAAACACATTATAATTAACTAATTAGTTAATTAGTTAATTAATTAATTACCTAATTAGTTAATGAATTTAATCGGATCACGTGAAGATTATTTGGTTAAAATTTGGTGAAGATCGGACTGGTAGAAAGCCCGTAGCACATTTTTGCAAACTTTAGACAGACATATCTCCGCCATTTTGTCGAATTTTCAAAAATCGCTCTCGTCACTTTCAAGATAACCACGAAAGGAAGATTGTGTAAAAATTTCGTGAAAATCGGATGAAAATTGTGGCCGTGAAGTGTTCCGGAAAAAAGGCGACGGACGGACGGACGACGGACGGACGGACGGACGGAGGACGGCCGGCACCACAGACAAAGTCATGTCCGACAAAGATCAAAGTCATGTTTGACACCCTAGACCCTGGCAGACCCTTCAAAATACCCGAATCCGATCGTATTACAATACACTTCTCTTTGCGAAATAGTCTAACCTAGGGGTCTGTGAAGACTTCCCCAAAAACCCCGAATCCGACGGTATTACCAATAACTTCTCTCTTTTGAAGAAAGTTGAAAAGCATTTATCCCTCATCGTAATTTAACTTCGAATCGAAACTCAATTTAAAACTAGCATGGTCGAATTTTTATATGCAATAGGCAAGTTTATAGGTGATGTTTAAAAAATGAGGTCTCTTCCCTTCGGGTTCGAAAATGTTTTAGCGACCTTTTGGCTATTCCATGGTTTCCCCTTTTATATTATGGCTTTTCCGCATAGCCGAAGGTTATCAACTTATTCCCACTTCACTGTAAAACTGTATCCCTCGACAATAAACTCTTTTATAGCTTCACCTTCCAGTTTATAAGGGAATATGAAAAATTCTTAAAAAGATCAATATTGTTAAACAGGAAATTTTGAACGTAGGAAAGGAAGCTTTTACCAAAAGCTTTTACTAAAAACGTTCTTTCCTTTTAACGGTTGTTAATTTGTTATATTATTTTCTTTGAGTCTTTTACCGCAACAAGTAAAGATGTTTAAGACGGGGGAAGGGGTGCTCAAACTTTAGGGATACCCTCTGAGGGTATATATATAATGCAAAAGTGGGGTATCCCCCTACCCTGTCTTTTCTGAATTAAACATCTTCTCATGGAAACCACCGTCTTTCTTCCCTGGACACAAGGAACATCTGGAAATACTTTGAGCCGTTCTTATATTAATGCTTCTTTTATAAAGCGATTAATTGAAGGCGTTTGATGGTCTTATTTAATTTAATATTTTTAAATAAATTAAAATCCTTTTTTTCACCTTTTGAGCATCTAGTTTGAATATTTTTATAATAATGCGCTGTAACAATATTCTTAAAGGCTTTAAAATTATTTATTTATGAATTTCTTTTTCACTTGACGTCCATTTTATTAGAGATAATAAAAAATTGATACGGAAAACAAGTTGATGTTTCCAAGAAAGGAAATTTTATTAAGGGTCGGGGTGATGAAACCGCAAAGGGAATGGTAATCAGTTGAGTTAGGTGTTGTGCCTGCCTCACTCAAGATAACGGGGGCCGTTGGGGTGAATTTTATTGATAGCGAACGAATTTATTCTCGTCTTTTTCATTTTTTTTAGATTTTCAATCTGAAATATTGCCGATAGGGAATGATCATTTGTTTTTCCGGAGTAAAAAGTCGTCCGCCCTCCGATATAAACAATTTAAAAAAAGGTAACGGATCCTTCTGGATGTTTCCGTGGGCTCAATTTTTTATGTGAGACGTCTCAGAGTCCTTTTTATTTATACAAAGGATTTCTCGGCTTTCTTTTCTCCAAATGATAAAATATTCCGGTCTGGTATGATTTCCCTCGACTTTGATATTTGTCTGCTAGAACCCAATAAAATAAAGAATTTGTTTTATTTTCTTAGAAAAAGCGTGATAGTGGAATATTGAACTTTTTTCGTTCACAATAAGGGAAAGCGTTGCTTCCTAGTTTCCAAATAGAAAAGTTTCAGACAAATATTTTGATTAAATTGAAAACACTGGTGAAGGTTTGAGGGATGTTGAGGAAGTGAGGGGGAGAGGTAGGGAGAAGTTGAATGTTGGGAGGAAGTTGGGGGATGATGGAGAAGCTGGAGGGAGGGTCAGGTCATCAGTGGGTTAGGGGAAGTGAGGGAGAGGGTAAGAGATAGTTGTGGTGGGTAGAGGAAGTTTGGGGAAGTAAGGAAAGTTGGAAGAGTTAAGGGGAAGAAGGAAAAATTGGTGTGGGGGTAATGCCAAATAATGATATAGTAGGGGGAGGTGATAGAAGGTTGCAGATGTGGACCATTTTTTGGTGCATTTCGAGGTTATGAAGAGGTATGCACATTTTTTGAGAAAGTTCGAGTTACACTTTTATACAAAAAAAAAAAAAAAATCATTATTTACACTTATTTTCCTTAAAAATGAAGAGAACTAATGTTTAGAATGAGGATACGTGTCGGGAGGGCTTTTGGAAAACAAGGGAGGATGGTTCTGAGTTAGAAACCAACACAATTTTACGGTTTTCAATTTCGCTGTCACTCCCAGAGAGGGGAATCAGGGAGAAAACTTTACCTTCCACTCCTCGCTAATGATATCCAACACGTGTAAAACAAGATCGAGTCACTCACCTGGAACAAAAAGGAAAAAAAACTTTTAATCACCGTTATCGTCAACCATTCATTGTTCTTCCACATTGATTCAATACAAAAGGTCACAAAGGTAGCTACTTCAACTGTTCAATCATTTTATCAATAATGCTCCCCATTAATTACCTACGTCCTACGATAATACAAACAATCAAATTCAATATTCATATTTTGATGGAATATATTGCAAAATCAACAACAGAAAGTACTACTTCACCAAATGAGGGATGTAGGAAAATTTATAAAAATATTATTGGTCTATTCACAACTGTAAATACCAGGTTTTGCCTGTGAGGTTTTTAGATTACAAAATAATTTCCTCCCAGGAAGTTAAAAAGACGCAAAAAAATATTACCTATTTCAAAGAATTTTCTAAACTGCTTCCTGAAATACAGGAAGAGGATGCTTCTAAGCAAAATAAGCTCATTAAAAAAATTTCAAAGAAATATATTTAAAAAAATATTGATTTGAACTTAAAAGAAATTTTTAATTAAGACAAAGAGGGATAAATAAGAAATGAGGACTCGCAAGAGTGTTCTGGCGTAAAACGAGATAAAAAAAACCTTTCTCGCCACCAAGCCACTTGGAAATTCCATCCTTTATGGTCCTCGGGAAAAAAATTAAAAATTCGATTTAATTATTCATTGATAATAAGCCCTTAAGTCAAAAGGATCGAATTGCGTTTCCCAGGGTCGGAAAATAAAGTACCAGAGGAAAAAAAAAATGTCGGAAAAGGCCCGCCTTTTCCCGATAGGACAACGGAACGGGCTGGGGGAAAAAAGAAGGAAAATCTAGACTATTTTGTAAGTCAAATGCAAGCCGCGGCTGACTCTCATTAAGGGGCTACTGCTTTTATCCAGGGCCCTATTAAACGCCTAAAAACGGGACCTGTCAATTTAAAAATAAAAGAAGAAAATTTTAATAACACGATGAGAATTCAACATAAATGAATAATTTGTAAAAATGATATTTTTCTTAATAATGAATGTAAATTAAAGGAGTACGGTTAATGGGGGACACTAAAAGGCTTTTAACTCCCAAATAATGTTTGTAACTCAGCAATATTTATCATCTTTAATCATTTTAGCTTTTTATCTCAATTTTGAAGAATTTCGCAGTGTTTTTTTATGGGCCATTTTGAATTTTTTTATTTTGGTAATCGATACCGATTTTCACAAGGGAACACATTGGGCCCAAGGTGGGGGCTCACGCCATATTGCCTAGGCGTCGGGGAAATGGGCTAACTCGTAATAAGCAGCCAGAACAAGCCAGGGACTGAGTTAGAGGAACAAAATTCCTTCCAAGCCTGGGAATCGAACCCAGGACCCTCGTGATGTAGAGGATTAAGAATGTAAACATAACACCTTATCCACTACACCACGGAGGTCCCCGCCGAAGATTTCTGAATTAGTGGGATAAAATATTGCTCATCAATTTCGTGTATTTTCGTATCAAATACCATTGTTAGGGCAATTTTTGGGCCATTTCCTTAAAAGCGGTGGAGTTTACATGACCTTTAAAGTTTCAATTGAATTCACATACTTCAAATATTTGCTCTATTCACGGTATCTGAGCATTATTGTTTCCGTAATGTGGAGCAGAATCGGACCGAGATAATCACCCTCGTAATTGAATCGGGGAGGAATTGCTGGGCGACTTACGCCGCCACAGAACCAAGATATTACCTGACAATAATTTTGATTAATGGAGCGATTAATTTTCGAGCCAAACATTGAGATTAACTCGTTAAATCGTTGACAAGCGATGTTTACTTTAGATTGCATAATTACGTCGATTCTCCATCGGGGACACGTCCAGTCCGCTTTGCCCATTCAAAACGAAGATTTATCGTTTTATTAATTGAAACCTAATCTTAACAAATGAGGGAATCCGTCAACTCTGTAACGTCACTATCGCTTCATAATCGTCAGAAAACAGACTGGAAGAATAAATTTTTAAAGAATATAAAAAAAAAGATTAAACAGCTTAAAACTGAAAGATCGATTTTGGTGTGATACTAAACCAGCTCAACATTTCTGCTCTGCGGTGGTGTCGCGGTTTATTTCCCTCTTGTTCAATTCCGCTTTTGTCCAATAAGTGTCTCCAGCTTTGTCAAAAGCAAAGTTAATAGGTTAAAATCAAATAAAATTAAATGTTATTTACATAATATTTATTACTCCGCATTTAAGAATTTATATTTAAAAAATTAAGTGAAAAAGTGTCAAACGTTTGGCCCAAAATACTCGGAAGTCTAGAAGGTTCGTGAAAAAGAAAGAATTGTGTCGCAATTATAATTAGAGAAGTGGTCAAAGTTTTAGAAAGGAGAAAAGGTCGTTAGGCGGTTTGAAGCCCAGATTTAAGAGTTGGACCCCAAGTACGTCATTACACACCTAGAAAGATCCCCTGGACCCTTCACTTCTTCAAAAAGAAACCGCCTTATAATTAAAACCGAACTGTATATAAAGAATTACTTGAGAAGTTCATTAAAACAATTTTTCACTCGAGTTAATCGCTTCTCTAGGCTTTAAGACACTTGACCCGGGAATTTAATTCAAATCGAGCAATAAATCAGCAACTGTAAGACCTTTAACGGATGAAACGGACTAGGCTTTGTTCTAGTGATTGGATCAAGATCCTGATTGATATAGGAGGACCTGAGTTAATAGGAAACCACAAATCTCGACTCCTCATGTAGGCACTCAATCATTCCAATCTAATTTGACAAAAGGTCCATTTATTCATAAATTTATGATCAAAAATGGACATTTCTTATTCTAAAATCCCATAGGATTTCGAAACGGTGCACACAGGCTCACGAAGTTTCCCAGTGAGATGAAGGTGAAAAGAGAATGGAACTAAAAAAAGAGTTTCTGCGAAGTTTAGCGATCGAAAGAATGGCTTCCCGCCGGACTTTTATAAGAAGACTTACCCAAACTCTTTCTAAATCGTCGTTTAAATAAAACAACTTTTTATTTAATTGTGACACAGGATTTAACCAAGAAATGACCTCAAAGAAAGCCTTATATTCCCGAGGTGACTAAAAGAGTTGGCTAACTTTAGTTCTTCAGGACTTATGTTATCAAAAATTTGGGGCTCTACAGAACTCCACAACCACCTTCTCCAACTCATCCAACCTCACTTCCCACCACCTTCTCTACCTTCCCTACCTCCCTAACCACCTAGCCTCACCACATCCTGTATTTGGTGTTTTATTAAAGATGTGACCAGTAGCCAGAGGGTATAACTCGAAAAAGTTTAAAGGTATCGAAATGGCCGTCATAATCTAAACCAGATCTTATTCATTTTAAATCCCATCCCCAGAAGCTTTTACGTTACGAATACTAAGCATGGATGCCATTGCCAACTTCAACAAACGAATTATTAACCTTTCCGATTTAAATAATTCAGTGCTTTACTTTAAATGGATTTAAACATTAAAATTATTTAAAAAGGTTTTTCCAAGTATCGCCTTTCTGTCAACAAACTTTTTATTCAATTCCATTACTTATTAGTCCATAAAAATATTTCCGTTAACAAGTAGGGAAGTGCTTTACATTAAGATGAAAAGGATAAAAATGAAAAATTTAAATAGCGATAAAATACTCTCTGAATTAATTCAAGAGGGGTCAAAAATGAGAAGAAATTGCATAAAAATTTAAAAAAAATGGCAGATGTCGCTTTTCTGGCTTCAATATTCTTCTATACTAGGCAGAATGTAATAAATCTTTGAAACCTATGGCAATGATAGGGATGAAGTCTCAGAATATGGATGGACTCTCTAAATCAGAAGACGAATTTTCGCAGCTTCTGCCAGGTAAGCAGGAGGTTGTAGGTTCAAATCCCACTTGACGCCCCAATTTTTTTTCTCTCCTAATTTACTTACAATTAGTTTAATTTAATTCATCTATTCTTTAATATGATTAGTAAATGCCCAGAGAACTTCACCTATAGTATCCTGGCCACAAATGCATATTGAAGGTTTTTTAGGATTTTCAGGACCAGTTTACACTTCAGAGAAATTTTCAATAATATTTTTGCCCTAAAAATCGTCCCGACTATAAATGAAAAGTGAGTTGAAATATTGGGTGATCTTAGAAAAAGATTCCAATTTGAACATTAGAATTTTCTTATTGCCTCATAGAAGTCAAAGACTTTGATATATAGAAATACTCTCCCACTATAAAACGAGTTGAACAATACGAACGATACTATTTTTACCCAATTCCACCGACTCGAGAAGATTTACGACCTTTTCATTAATAATACATAAACCATATTTTTATGTCACCCTTAAAAACAATTCCAAGAAAAGTAAAACTTTTATCTTATTTTCTACACACAAAAATTTATCAAGGCAATAATTTAACGATACCCTAAAACAACTTTACACCTCTTAACACCCTCACACGTTGTATATAACTTCATTAAAACTTCGTCGGACAATAGAGTGAGTTAAGGGAAACTAGGAAAGTATTGAAGCGATAGTTTTCTAGACAATTGAGATGAAAAATACTTTTGAATAGAGGATTGGATTGACCATCCGGGCCTAAAACAAAGTTGCATTTAGGTCCGTAATTTCCTGTGAGGCCCTCTTTCCACCCTTAGCTCACTCGCAATTTCCGCCTTTCTTATCTCGGGATCCAAACACCCCGAGGGCCACCGACTACCTCACCCACGTAGAATATTGTCATTTTGAAATATTATCTAAAAACAATAACATTCTATAATCTTCGTTGCATCTGTAAACCGAGATTCGGTCATAGGAAGCTTCATCAATGATGCCTTAGAGCAGGATTAATTTCAAGTATCAATTTAATGAAAAGACGAGGGAACTCGAGGCTCAACTTTACCGTCAAGATAAGCTTCCGGATTCTAGGCTCTGGATTAAGTAAAGGGCTTGAAAGGAAACAGAAACCGGTCTTAGAAAGGAAAATAAGATAGCGCATCTAAAGACCGAATGGAAGACGCCAAAGATTCATCTGCCACCTGAATTAATTGCCCGAGATCGTGTCTGGACCAACGCAAACTAATTTAATTACATTTTATAAATGACACGAAAAAAAAAATGTTAAACCGCTTTCTCAAAAGGCTATTTTCCTTTGAAAAGGACAACGGAACTCGTTAGACTAATGATAAATCCGAGCAATAGGAAAGCAGCGGGTAGACCAAATATTATAAATTACCTATCCTGGGGTACCTTTGTTTGCTCTATGTTCATTACTGTAAGGATGAAATCAGGCGAAACCCATTTGAAAGATTAAATGTTTCAGTAGGATGACATGATCAAAAGGAGGACATTTTAAAGACAAAAAATTCTAACAGAAACGAGAAGAGAGATTTATACCAAATGTTCACTATAATCGTCACCAAAATATGGAAGTCACTAAAATCTTCGTGTAAAATACCGAACGATTTTTAACCTTTCCAGTCAGCTAACATGGAGAATCCTACAGGGGCCACAACTATTCCCTATATTTGTCAATAGTCCCTCATTTTCTGCTGTGAAAGATATTAGCTCACCTGAATAAGCCAGTGATGTTTTCTATCGATTTTAGTTGTGTAGATGTCAGCATAGCATCCTAGAAAGCGGTAGGGCGGGGGTTCGAGTCCTTCCTGAGGTTAAATTTTTTTTTTTGTAAATTTTTATTTTTTTCTCTCGAAAGCTGAATCCTTTCATGAAGAAATTTGGTAAAATTCTAAAATCAGCTTCGTTTTCCGAGGAATGAAACGATTTATCTTTAAATAAAACATGAAGACGTATTTCACCACCTTTTACAGGAAGAACGCCTTTTTATTCGTTCAAAGGTGAACCTTCAATTTCAAAACACGTATGGAAACTCATAACTCTCTGACTTAAGATGGTCGTTATCGGTTATAACTCCCTGTGGTTCAGCGGATTTTTTTTCCCCTCCCCACCACAACTACCCTTTTCACTGCAATATTTTATTGATATTCCCTCCTTTCACGTGGATTGGACAAAAAACCATTTTACGACAATAAAATCCAGAGAAAGTTGGCCAAAAGATTAGAAAAAGCAGAAATGAATTCAAAATAAGGAAGAACAAACTAATTACGAACGGATGAAGAAAAAAAAAAAGGTTTTTACTTCTTATTTAAATATCGGTTGCGAAATTTCGGAAAAGCCATTTGAGAGGCGAATATCCGGCTTTCGGAATGGGTTCAGGAAGGAGATTCTTCCCCTTCAACGGTTTTGATGACTAATTGATTCGATTTCCGATCTCCTTATAAACTTGAGGCGATTTCCCTTCAAAAACAAAACAAAAAATGGAGAAAATTTTAAAGCGTCAAATCATCAAAATGTTTATTACGATTATAAAATTTAGATTAGTTAAATTTTTTTCTTAAGTAATTTCCACCCCTGGACCCAATTAGGGCAATAAAAGCGTCAAAACTCTTGAGTTAGAAGGGCTTCCTCGATGAAAATTAAAGGGAGCGTAATTTATGAAGCAATGAAATAAACGTTTTGCTCTTTCCTCTCGTAAAAAGACGCTGATATGAATGAATTCCTCAAAACCAATTTATCTTCTCCCTAAATTGAAATAACTCAAAAGTAGGGCCCAAGGGTTTTCCAAATTACCTGATATAGCAAGCCGAGAAATAACAAATTAAGACGTTTTGAAGAAAAGGGGGATGTCCGATTAAAGGTTGAGAACGTGCGGGAGGGAAAAAGTGAACAATCAAATAAAAGCCCCCTTGAGCACACCCTGGCCTTTAAGTTTTTCAACCCAGGTTCCCCCTATTACTTAGACCGCCTCTTAACTCGATAGAACACTATTGGCCCTATTTTTCTTCGCCCCCTTTTCCACCCTTCTCGGTCTCACCGCCGTTCCATTTACTTTCAAGTGCTACCGCTTTTTCTTTCACTTCATTCACTGAGCTTTAATCCTCGTACATTCCTTTTATTTTATAAAAATTGTTTGAAAATGTTTGACACAAGTTCTAATCCTTCTAAATCACTTCATATGGGAGAAAAGGGAAAGGTTCAGAGATAGCTTTTTGCTCTCTCTTAGCTAGGGTTGAATTAAACACTAACGACTGCGGGTTGGGAGAGGAAAATGAGATGGGACATTACCATGGTGACCGCACCATGCAGACACCAAACACTCCATTTTATGAAGTTAATTTACCAGAAGTTACAGAAACCGAAAACGTTAAAAGACAATCCCGCAAAAATCTACTTAAACATTTTTCCAAAGGCTCGATTCCGCCATTTAAACAAAGCAGTGGGCGTTGATGTTTACAGAGAAAAATCTCGTTTTTACGACCTACTCACGCCCACGACATTCACATAAAAAACTTCCCCATTTTCTCTTCGAGATTATCCGTATTTATTCGAGCGTTCAATGACGTTCGGGGGTAAGAAAATGTAAAAGTTGACTCGGTTTCGGGGTCAAACGGATATTAAGGAACTGAACCGAATCAACAGAGTTGATAGATATCATGAGTACTATCTCCGTCGTACATCTTTTATCCTTTTAATCCCGTCTCGCCTCTTTCCTCCCTCCGGCAATCTCACTATTCAGAACATGTTAGCATTCGGATTACACCAGCCGAGATTATACAAAGCACATTAATTCTCAAAACTGTGCCATTGAATCCTTTTGTTCAATATTCCAAGCCAAAAATATCAAGATAATATTCAGTGTCTATGAGATCATAACGTCAAATCTTCAAACCAAAAGCTAAGATCAAGACAAATAAAAAAAGCCAAAAGCCTCCGTGAGGCCCCCAATAGCCTGCTTTCCTCCGGAAATCCGCTAAAAGGTCTGCTAGCAAAGGAGGAGGAGCCTCCAAAACTGGATATTCCTCAAAAAGTGGGTTATCTCGATAGGCAGGGCGGAACGCTGACAAGTTCCTGGCCATAACCTCCTAAGGCCCTACCCTGTATATCAGAGGTTTCCAAACTTTTTCACAGTGCGCCCCCTTTTAAACAAATGAAAACCTGTGTCCCCCCCCCCAAAAAAAAATTTGTTAATTTTGAGGTTTTTGAAGAAAATTGGGCTTTTAAAAATGTATATTTTGAGGTTTTTGACAAAATAAATTGGACTTAAAACGCTGATTCTGAGTTTTTTGGACAAAAAATTGGCTCTTAAAACCATAATTTATTTTTTTATTTTTTTATTTTTTTTTTTTTAACGAAAGTTTGGCTCTTGAAACCTTGATTTTGAGATTTTTGAGGAAAAATTTATTATCTGATTTTGAGGTTGATTTTGACGAAAATATGCTTTACAATTAATGTTGATTTTGAGGTTTTTGACGGAAATTTTGCTCTTAAAACCTTGATTTTGAGATTTTTGACGAAAAAAGGCTCTTATTTTGAGGTTTTTGGGTGAAAATTGGACATTACAAACGTTGATTTTAAGGTTTTCGACGAAAATTTATCTCTTGAAACCTTGATTTTGAGATTTTTGAGGAAAAATTTATCTGATTTTGAGGTTGATTTTGACGAAAATTTTGCTTCAACAATTAATGTTGATTTGGAGGTTTTTGACGAAAATTTTGCTCTTAAAACCTTGATTTTGAGGTTTTTGACGAAAATTTTGCTCATAAAACTTTGATTTTGAGGTTTTTCTACGGAAAATAGGCTTTACAAATGTTGATTTTGAGGTTTTTGAAGAAAAATTGGCTCTTAAAATGTCGAATTTAAGGTTTAAATTAAAAAAAAAGTAACCGTATTTTCGTGATCCCAAGAGCACCCTGATCACGAATATACTGGCCTCCAAACCTAGGAACGTACGCGACAACCTTTAGGATCCAATCTTAAGGAAATTCGCTGATTAGGAGTTATACAGACTAGAAAAACTACTTGTTTATAGATTGCTATTCGAGAGTCGTGAAAGAAGGAAATTGCTGTTTGAAATGCCAGACCTTAGTATTCATTGGAGTAGAAAATACGTCCTCTCCTTAGGGGCTGATATACTGTAAAGCCAATCTACCTCTCTTATTGAGATGCATTGCACTTAAGGGCCGGTCACTCCCTCATTATCATACAATTTACATCTTTTATTCTTCACGAGATTACGTCTAGGGGTTCGCTGACTGATAACATCTTACTTATACATTTTCTTCCTTTTTTATTTGAGTTTATCCTTTTTTTAAAGGAAGTTTGATATTAAGCGGAATTGCTTTTAAAATTACTTTTTTCCTCGTCTTAAAGAGAACAAATCTTTCTTTTTCAGCTCGGAAATCGAGATCAACGAAAATTAAAAACGTCTTAGTTCGTTTAATCCTAATTTTTAAGTTTGAAAAAATTATAAAATTTTCTCTTATGCCAACTTAGATATGTATAGAGTTGAACCCCACATGAGGGTTATCTCGGTTTATATTACACTTTTAATTAAAAGCTTTCATCCTTATTTTCACCAGCCTCCATGTTCAAGAATAAAAGACCGGCTAGTTCGTTAGAAATAATTTTTTTTTTGCACTGTTTAAAAATTATAAAATTCAAAAAAGTCTAATTATCAACTAAGCAAATAAAAGTTTTAATTAAAAAATAAATTAGTTCTTGCTGTGGTTTTTCCTTTAAAAAATAATGACAAATTGATTAAAAATGGGCGGTTTTTTGTTTAAAAAAAAATTGCTTGGATTCTAAATAAAAGATTAAGGGGAGAAAGGGAACATGGGATTGAACGGGAGATAAAGCTGCAGTAATTGTATAGCCTGGGATGTTCTGCTGGCTTAGCCGTCTGCCCCGTCCAAACGACAAATTGAGTGCCACAATAGAATTTCTCTACTTAGCACTCTTTCACTCTCTCTAAGAGGGTTTTAATTGTCAAAATGGCATGTTTATTACATTTTAAAAAACTCCTGACCTTTTATATGAGATTTTTGACTTTTTAAAGAGGTTTTCATCCTGAAGAGGAATTCCCGGATAACTAAATTAATCGAAACAAAATGAGCTCCCTCATTTATAATGCACTCGTTAAATCGTCGCGTTTTCCCCCGCCCTTAAACGACCTTTTTTTTCAGTCTCGAACAATTTATTAGAAACCATCCACAACTCGGTTCATTTATCATAATCTTTATTAGCCTCGTTTCTTGACAAGAGGACAAATTAAGGGGTATTAAATATGAAAAGAGGGGCACGTTTTATAACGTAGAAACGTGTCCAAAAAATTTTTTGTTATATTTTTTTTAGGATGTTAATTTGAGAACTAAAAGATCTTGAACTATTTACTCATTGGGTGAAATTCGAAGCGATTTTCCTTATGAAATTACACGAATTCCTCGTTTGTCCCCTAAGAGAGTGGGATTCGTCTGGAGGACATATTTCAAACAAGAGATGCGAGGACGGGGCTCAAGGGAAATGCTTAGGGGTCCGCATTCAGACACCTTTCAACCCGGCTCCGCTTTATTTGTTATGACTTTCGAATTAGACAGGGATGATGTACGAGGCTTCCCTTTTCCTTCTTTTCAACCCGACGTTTTAATATCATTCGACCCTTATACATACACCCATGTCATCTTGTGTCAACTCGTGCGAAAAAGGTCAAAATATGTAAACCATGAGTGATGGTTTGTAATTTGAGATTTAAAAAAAAAAATTAAAATTAAAAAAATCGTACTGGTAATTTTTTTATGATTGAGGTCTTTCAGTCTATCAAAAGGGGGAAAAAATCAATTTCCATTTCCCTGCCCTGATTTTTTCCCCATTCTTTTTCTAAATAAAAAAAAGGGCCAAATGTAGCTTTTACCTTTGTAAAACGTATTGTTTTTACATCATTTCTCAGGAAATTTTTTTAATCGAAATTGATGGAATTGGTGGAAGCCTCTAAAAAAGGGGAAAACCCGGCGGTGAAAAAGGCGGAAAATGTTAAAGCCATTTAAAGTTTTCAATTAAGCCTCCACTCAAGTAGAGATGAGAAATTTTCGAACATTTTCAGCGAGCATGAAAAAGTTTCGTTTCAAAGAACGTCTTCTCATTAGGTGATTTTTCCTCTTCTTTTAAACGAGGCTTGAGAGAAATAATCAACAGCGAGCCTTAACTACAGGAAAAGAGACGTAGACGGAGGAAAAAAAAGATGTTTTTGAGCTTGATGACCTCATCATTGGCACGTTCTGAACGTCTTTCGAAAAGTTTTCACTCGAAAGGAAAAACCTCATTTTAAAAGTAATTTAAAAATTGGGCTCTTCTTAGATGAAAAAGGTTTTTAAACCATTATTTCAAGTGGCCATCGCGAAGAGGGGCACGTTAAAAAATCTAAAAATCTTTTAGTGGATTTTTATCTAAAAATAAACTTGGTATAGACTATAGAATATAGATTAAAGAATGGATGTAGAGGCGACCAAAGGATTGATGTAGAGGCGACCAAAGGATTGATGTAGAGGCGACCAAAGGATTGATGTAGAGGCGACCAAAGGATTGATGTAGAGGCGACCAAAAGATTGATGTAGAGGCGACCAAAGGATTGATGTAGAGGAGACCAAAGGATGGATTTAGAGGCGACCAAAGGATGGATGTAGAGGCGACCAAAGGATGGATGTAGAGGCGACCAAAGGATTGATGTAGAGGCGACCAAAGGATGGATGTAGAGGCGACCAAAGGATGGATGTAGAGGAGACCAAAGGATGGATGTAGAGGCGACCAAAGGATTGATGTAGAGGAGACCAAAGGATGGATGTAGAGGCGACCAAAGGATGGATGTAGAGGCGACCAAAGGATGGATGTAGAGGAGACCAAAGGATGGATGTAGAGGCGACCAAAGGATGGATGTAGAGGCGACCAAAGGATGGATGTAAAGGCGACCAAAGATTGATGTAGAGGCGACCAAAGGATGGATGTAGAGGCGACCAAAGGATTGATGTAGAGGAGACCAAAGGATGGATGTAAAGGCGACCAAAGGATTGATGTAGAGGAGACCAAAGGATGGATGTAGAGGCGACCAAAGGATTGATGTAGAGGCGACCAAAGGATGGATGTAGAGGCGACCAAAGGATTGATGTAGAGGCGACCAAAGGATGGATGTAGAGGAGACCAAAGGATGGATGTAGAGGCGACCAAAGGATTGATGTAGAGGCGACCAAAGGATGGATGTAAAGGCGACCAAAGGATTGATGTAGAGGAGACCAAAGGATGGATTTAGAGGCGACCAAAGGATTGATGTAGAGGCGACCAAAGGATGGATGTAGAGGCGACCAAAAGATTGATGTAGAGGCGACCAAAGGATGGATGTAGAGGAGACCAAAGGATGGATTTAGAGGCGACCAAAGGATGGATGTAGAGGAGACCAAAGGATGGATGTAGAGGCGACCAAAGGATTGATGTAGAGGCGACCAAAGGATGGATGTAGAGGCGACCAAAAGATTGATGTAGAGGCGACCAAAGGATTGATGTAGAGGAGACCAAAGGATGGATGTAGAGGCGACCAAAGGATGGATGTAGAGGCGACCAAAGGATGGATGTAGAGGCGACCAAAGGATGGATGTAGAGGCGACCAAAGGATTGATGTAGAGGCGACCAAAGGATAGATGTAGAGGCGACCAAAGGATGGATGTAGAGGCGACCAAAAGATTGATGTAGAGGCGACCAAAAGATGGATGTAGAGGCGACCAAAGGATGGATGTAGAGGCGACCAAAGGATTGATGTAGAGGCGACCAAAGGATGGATGTAGAGGCGACCAAAGGATGGATGTAGAGGCGACCAAAAGATTGATGTAGAGGCGACCGAAGGATAGATGTAGAGGCGACCGAAGGATAGATGTAGAGGCGACCGAAGGATGGATGTAGAGGAGACCAAAGGATGGATGTAGAGGCGACCAAAGGATTGATGTAGAGGCGACCAAAGGATGGATGTAGAGGCGACCAAAGGATTGATGTAGAGGCGACCAAAGGATGGATGTAGAGGCGACCAAAGGATGGATGTAGAGGCGACCAAAGGATTGATGTAGAGGCGACCAAAGGATTGATGTAGAGGCGACCAAAGGATTGATGTAGAGGCGACCAAAAGATTGATGTAGAGGCGACCGAAGGATGGATGTTAAGCAGACCTAAGGATAGATATAAGTAGAAGTAATAAAAGAAATTGAGGTAAGATAAGCCCCTTTTCAGATGTCAAAGTTTAAAAATAATTCAAAAATGGGAATTCAAACAAAAATAACGGGCAATTAAATCTGAAGGAGTCAATAAAATTTTTTTTTACCTTGAGTTTCAAATCATAAAATCTGAATATTTCATGACGGCTTTAATAAAAGGAGATAATCTTCTCGATATTGTTCGCCGGACGAGGGAGAATCGACCCACTTATTTTGACATCAAACGGGATTAGGCCTAATTCTTTTATATTTCACTGAACTTATTAAACCCATAACTTTTTTCCTCCTCCCTATTCTCCAGGCTCGTGTTTAATTAACTTAGAGACCCCTTTCGACGTTTCATGGAACAAAAAAAAAATTCGAAAAAAATTAAAATGGTAATTAATATTTTGAGGAAATAAAAATATTGTTGGATTTCATTTTACCTTAGATTTTCTTTCAACATATACTTCAACAAAAGGGCCATTGTGAGACATTCGTTTTCAGCCGACAAAGAAAAGCTTTTTCTTTTTTTCTGGATTGCACTATGGGAAGACAAAGTTCAAAATAAGGGAATAAACATTTTAGTAAATTGTGTTCATTGGCGTTAATTTGACGTGAAGTGAGTCCGAATTAACGGTCAGATAACGAGGGGATGTAGTGGGGACACGAGTAAATCCAGTGAAGGGCGGGACCTCCACTTCCTGAACGCACTTAGATTAAACCCGATGAACCGTAAAACGTTTGGAACTCAGGAATTTACAAGTACGACTAATTATAGATTGGAAAGAGGTTGATAGGAGAAGGGGGAGTTTGAACAAGATAGATTCCGCTTCTCGTTTAAAACCCTCCCCGCTATTTTGTGTCTCCTTGCGGCGTCTCATCTTTCAATTTCAAACTCCCCGCATTTTCCTTTCATCGAAGAATCCGACCAACTCGAAAGCTTTTAACCATTACTGACTAAAGGGGAACGCGTTTCGCTCGAGTTTTATTACTTAGGAAATTGGTGATTGCAATCAAATTAGTTAAAACCTAAACTTTCCCAGCATCTTGGGAATCAATAAAAACCTTAAGGATATGTTCTGGATCGATTTTAGCCACTTCAAGATTGCTTTACATAAAATGTGTTAAGTTTTCTCTCCAAGAATAAACCTTAAGAATTTGATCAGTAAAAGTATGTATAAAATAGTGTAAAAAAGTGCAAAAAAGTGTCTTCCTTGTTAAAAATGTCAAAATCAGGCTCAAAGGAATTTTTCTTGTCAAAAAGGGTCAAAACCTGGTTAAAAAGTGTCATTCCTTTTCAAAAAGGGTCAAAATCAAACCGAAAAGTGTCTTCCCTTGTCAAAAAGGTCAAAATGTGACTGAAAAGGGTTTCTTCTGTTCAAAAAAGGTTGAAAATCAGGCTGAAAATGGTCTTTTATTATCAAAAAGGGTCAAAATCTGTCTAAAAAGTGTTTTTTCTTGTCAAAAAGGGTCAAAATATGACTGAAGAGTGTCTTTTTTTTTCTCTAAAAATTTTCAAAATCACGGTGAAAAGTGTCTTTCCTAGTAAAATAGGGTCAAAATCTGTCTTAAGTGTCTTTTTGTCTAAAAGG
The DNA here is from genome assembly GCA_018703685.1 of Orius laevigatus. Lineage (NCBI taxonomy): Eukaryota > Metazoa > Arthropoda > Insecta > Hemiptera > Anthocoridae > Orius > Orius laevigatus. The sequence goes on from JAGWEN010000109.1 coordinate 176,568, forward strand.
GTCAAAACCTGGCTAAAAAGTGTCACTCCTTGTCAAAAACGGTCAAAATCAAGCTGAAAAGTGTTTTTCCCTGTCAAAAAGGGTCAAAATATGTCTGAAAAGTGCCTCCTTTTTCTCTCTAAAAATGTTCAAAATCACGGTGAAAAGTGTCTTTCCTTGTCAAAAAGGGTCAAAATCTGGCTGAAAAGTGTCATTCCTTGTCAAATAGGGTCAAAATCTGGCTGAAAAGTGTCATTCCTTGTCAATAAGGGGCAAAATGTGACTGAAAAGGATTTCTTCTGTTCAAAAAAGGTTGAAAATCAGGCTGAAAAGGGTCTTTTATTATCAAAAAGGGTCAAAAATGTCTAAAAAGTGTCTTTCCTTGTCAAAAAGGGTCAAAATCTGTCTTAGAAGGTGTATTTTTGTCTAAAAGGGTCAAAATATGTCTAAAAAGTGTCATTCCTTGTCAAAAAGGTCAAAATGTAACTGAAAAGGGGTTTCTTCTGTCCAAAAAAGGTTGAAAATCATTCTGAAAAGGGTCTTTTCTTATCAAATCTGTCTAAAAAGTGTCATTCCTTGTCAAAAAGGTCAAAACATGACTGAAAAGGGGTTACTTCTGTCCAGAAAAGGTTGAAAATCAGGCTGAAAAGGGTCTTTTCTTATCAAATCTGTCTAAAAAGTGTCTTTCCTTGTCAAAAAGGTCAAAATGTGACTGAAAAGGGGTTTCTTCTGTCCAAAAAAGGTTGAAAATCAGGCTGAAAAGGGTCTTTTCTTATCAAATCTGTCTAAAAAGTGTCTCTCCTTGTCGAAAAGGGTCAAAATCGGTCTGAAAAGTGTCTTTTCTTCTCTAAAAAGGTCCAAAATCACGGTGAAAAGAGTTTTTTTTTGTCTAAAAGGGTCAAAATCTAGACCTTTGTCGTCCTAGAAATTCGTAAAAAGGTCTACAGTACGCATAAGGTCAATGAGTGTTGCGTAAAATCTTTCAAAATGCGTAAAATCACGCATAATGTGCACCATGTGGTCCTAAAATCTCTCCTTCCCTCCTGGACCCTCTTTCACCTCCCCCATCACCCTACTCTACCCTTAACATTCCACCGCCTTCCTTTGCTTCCAAAATCAATTAAAAATGTCGAAAAGGACGATGTTAAGCATACTTTAGTCTCCAGATTTATTTAATTCAAGAATTTAAAATAAGATACCTACATAGCTCTCTAAAAACAATATTACGTAAGAAGAGATCCTACCACCACTTTTTTTTCTGGAATATTTTATTTTATAGGTACACCGTCCTTTAACCGTAAGCAGTACAAGGCTTACCACTTTCCTCCTCCCCGAAAATTATCACTCCCCGCACTTGAGAAAACAGTCGACCCACTTTACTACCACTCAAGAGAAGCGTCGACCCGGCACAGGGGATGATGGCAAAAAATACTGTTTGTTGATCTTGGCCGAACTTTTCCTCCTTTTTTTTCTTCTTTTTTAATGTTATATTACCAACATATCTAGGTCATTTTAATAAAATAAACACAAACCTGAAGAGAATTTCAAAGTAACATAACCAAGTAAAAAGGAAAAACCTTAAAAGAGCACCAGAATCAGGTTTCTGAAAACTCTTTTCAAGAGAAACCTGTAACTTTGTTGCGTTTTAAAGCTAAGAGAATCCAGAAGACACATCGCAATTACTTTTTCCTCTAAAGAATAAATTAAAATGTACTTTAAAAGAAACAAATGAAAGTTTTGAGGCAACAAAAGGTTTAAGTTTAATATTGCAAACGGTTTTAAAAAAGAGAAGACATGCAATTAAGAGCTCTTTAGACAAACCTTTAATGAAAATGTGATATTAAAACCCGGAAATCAAACGACTTTAAATTAAAACGAAATTGAATCGATAAACCTTTGGAAGTCTCCGTTTAATTTATCAGCGGACGGACGTGAAAGAAGAAAGATGGGCCTTTCGTCTCACCTGCCCTCTCACACGCCTCCTTTTTTACAGAGAACCTCCAAACTGACAGCCAACGGTAATAAAGAAATTTTCATAAGTCCTTTCTCCCATCGATTTATCATGCTAATATTATTTTTAAAAATACGAAACTTGAGAAATTTATCGCCAGTTTTATATCTGAGTACTTACGCAGCTAGTTCTATTGATTGCACAGCATCTTACCTGGAAACAAAAAAAGAAAAAAAATTAGATTAAGAATTTTAGAAGCTCAAAAACAATATAAAATGGGGGAAACAACCGTTTTTCGTTCAAATCGCTCTTAATAATTTTTATACCTAGATAAGAAAAATCTCGGTAAATTAATACACTTAAAGCTTGATTAAACTTGATATTTAAATACATAACATAAAGGGTTTTCATAATAAAATTAAGGTAGACAAAAAGCTAAAAGCTGTCTCGGTTTCGAGTTAATCCTATGATATTCTTTAAGGTTAAAAAAAGAGGAATTCTCGTACTTAAAAATGCGGCTCGCAAGATTCAATTACGTGCCATTGCCTTCTTATAATTTAATTAGGAAACGACGTCAGTTGGGATGCCCACTCTATCTCATAAACTTTTCTCGGTGTCTTTCCGAATTAGCCCTTCCGAACTCGGATAAACTCTTACGCCTCAAGAAATTTTTTTAAATCAATTTTTGCTATAAAAGAAATGAACAAAAACTGTGCGTAAATCAAGTCAATTTTTTTTAACGATTTCCCGGACAAAATCGTTTGTCATTGTGAGCTGTGATGGATCGAGTGACGTAATAGTGGTAAAAAATTGTTTCTATTGTACTGAGTGCGTTCTGACGAAAAATGGTCTGGAGAGACCAAAAAAATGAAAAGTCTGCAACGTCAACATTCGTCATGAACAATTTATTCCAAATAAAGTTTTGATTAAAAATAAAAGAAACTTAAAGTTCTAATATCGCACAATGATGTAACTACGAGCCCATATTGAATATTTAACCTCTACTCCCAGCTATTCCGAGATTTCTTTTTAAAAATGATGAAAAAGTGAAGAAAATGACGAAGAAAAAGTTTCATACGGCCTTCGGGATGCATCTATAATCATAAAAACATCCTGAATGCAACCAGAGGGCGGCCTACATATGAAAATAGCCTTTTTACCAGCGAAAATCCCTTCCTTTACTACGAGATAGAAAAACTTTGCGCTTGAAATATGCAAGTTCTTCACAATCCCAACGTATTGGCATAAATTTTTTTTATTAAAAAACTTTCTGAAAAACGTAATTATACGGATTTTTTTTAAAGCACAAAATCCTCTTATCATCCTTGAGAGATAAAGTAGGCGATTAAATTCATCGAAGGGTAAATTTTTTTCTTTTAAACGTGCGCGTTGGATAGAAAACTTTTTTTTCTCCCTAAATCCTTTTCTTGAAGATTTTTCCGCTTGGCTTTTTAAGTCGATAAAAAAATTGTCCAAATTTGCAATTAAAGTTATCTTTTATTCCCACACTGTAAAATATCTCTTTGTTATTAATTAGACGTAATCTTCTTAACGCTTCGGTTCGTTTATAGCTGCTTAAATTCGCTTGAGATAATCTCTTAGATTGCTCTCTAAGCCACAGGTCGGACCGATGCACTAATTAAACGTATAGTCTTGTTTATTAGTCGAGAAAGCCTCTTTACGAAATTGATTTTCGGCCTTTCTTTAAATTCAAAGAACTCTGCCCCGAGAGAAGCTAAACTTTTTCCAACTTTCTCACTAAATAGGGCTTCCCCCCCGTCCCCCTTCCGCCGTAGTTTTAATTAACATGAGCTCCTAAAAGTCTGCATAATTCAAAAGTTAAATCACGTTGCACTCGTCGACGCGGGAGTGAAAAGCGGCGCTTCGGCTTTAATTACAGGCCAACGTCAAATAAACCGTACCAATCAGGGGAAACGACAGTTTGTAATGAACCAATTTTTAACCCTTCGACATACATTCATTTCCGTTTTTATTTGCTTTTAATTAATCTCTAAATAGAGATCCTTTAGTGCGAATTCTTAAAAGTTTCATTTCCTCTCGTAGCGAACAAATCGATTATGTTTCTCGAAGAAAATGCGAAAGGTCTGGTCTGGTCTGGAAGCGGAACACCCAAAACAGGAACTTTCTCAAAAAGTGGTTTTTTCACAAGGTTTTAACTTGAATTTATTAAAATAAGAAAATTTGGAAATGAAAATATCCGATTTTCATCACATTTTCCAGAATAGGAAAAAAAGTTTTCGGTTGATTTTGTTCCCATGAAATATGTAATGCGTGTTTTTCCCGAAGTGGTGTTGGGGGAGGTCCGATTTATTTAGCCCGTGATCCAACTCCGGAAATTCTATTAAAACTTGTTTGTTGAGGGTTGAATTTTATAGGTTCGAAAACGTGATTAGAGGCCTTATAGCCTAAGAGTTAAATTTTGTAATCGTCTATTTTATAAAAATCTTCTTAATTAGCCCTCACGATTGAAGCTTTTGTTAATTGAATTACTTTGAAGATTAAAACGAGACTTAATAATTTTCGCGAAGTTAACGTGTTTTTTTTCTTCTTCTTCTCTCTTTAATTAATTGGATCATTAAATTAGGTTTTCCGAAAGGGAAAACTATAGAAAAAGAGGGGGAGGAAGGAGTTTGATCTTTGGAGACAAGAGGTTTGAAAATGCCTTCTCAATAATTAATTATAAAAGTTGGCCAATTTGTCAAGACGCCACTCCTTTACCGACTAATAACAATCGTTCCGATTAGTTTGATAGGGCGCCTCTTCTGAGTTTATGAGATTGAGACCGAGGATTTAGAGAGGAAGGCACTTAATTATAAACTTCGCTGTGAGACAAGAAAACGAGAGCGCTCAAATGCCAAAACACAACCTTCCTTAGGCTTAAAAACTTTACCGGCAACTCCAAAATTGCATGGACCGGCAATGACAAAGCTTTCAATTATCTTCACTTCAAGCACTGCTATCGATGTGCACCATCCAATAGTTGCTGGTTCATGTTTAGTGGCACCTAACTCCGGAACATTTAGTCCTATCAAAAAAGTGTTCTAAGTAAAAGTTACTGAAAATCAAGCATAGAATCGGATTTTATCGTCAAAGCATAGGTTTCGTATTTCGAATAACGAAGAAAAGGTCCGGAGCACCCTGTACGTCAGATCAAAAAAGTTGTTGATACCAATCGATTCTTCGACAAAATCTAAGGAGGGTTTAGTTCGATAATTTTTTTGTCAGGTCAAAAGCCTAGCAGATGGCTGGTTTACTCTAGCCATCCTGTATATAAATTTGTTTGCTTTTCAAATCAGAATCATTTTATAAAGAGTAAAAACAATTTAATTGAGTAAACACATCTTTTTTATTTATTTTTTAATGGATTTCGATAAGTGCTTTTGCCTCAAGATAAAAACAACTGAGGCTTGCCTAATGGATTTTTTGAATGATATAAAACGTTCAATTGATTGAGAAGTCGCTAAACAATGAGGGAATTTATTCGCAATAAGGCAAGGATTTTGAATAGATTTTTTGTCAGGGTGCGTCTAGAAAAGGCTTTTTCTCTTTATTCATTAAAATTGGAATAACTAGAGAAAACCACCTTTGTGGTTCTTGTAAATTCCGCTATTGATTTTTAAAAAATGCGATCTTCATCACCAAGTTGCGCATAGATGTCGTCGACAGAAATTCTCATTTGCATAACTTAAGGCGTAAACTTTGCCGACTCCGAAGCAATAATTTATCCAAACATCCCCATCCGAAGGGTCGGAATGGATGTTACAAACCTTGAATCCGAATGTTTTAGGGGAGAAAGGAACAAAAAGGAGAGCGCATCTTGTCAATATCGGTGTTTTTCAAATTGAACATTTTTGTCATAGGAACGGGTCAAGAGGAAGTTCAGGGTGCCGTTGTTACGGGGAAACTGCGAGATCGTTAATGCTCACTAGAGTGTTAAGTGTAGCCGGCGAGGACAAAAAAATATTCAGGCAGAAACGGTCACTATTGGATTTTTAAATTAGAAAGGGAGAAAAAAAAAGAGCGTTTCTAAAAACAAAGGATTGAAAAAATGGTTTTAATATCACTGCGGAAAATGTCGATTTTTTTTAGTGGATTTTTTTTTAGCAGTGCATCGTGAAATAATTGAACCATAAAAGTTGAATATTTTCTTTATTGGCTCGGATGCAATTTTTTTTTGAATTCCCAATATGAACGGAATAAAAAAACCTTTCAGGCCTAAAAGCAATGATAGCATCAAGGGCGGTAGTTAACTGCGCAACGTCAGTTTTGAATCCTCCAAATTGTAATGTCTGCAAAAATTTGAAATAACCAAAAAAATAATGTCCGCAATTTTTTAAAATCGTTCAACATGCAGACTCTGTTTGGTATTCACAACGTGGTATGGAGGAGGCTCCCCATAAGACGAACTTTTCCAAAGTCACATGGCTCTACAGACCTCTCCAAAACACCCATAGCCCACATTCCACCACTCTCCCATCACCTCCCCTACACTCCTGGAACATCAACCACTTTGGCCAAAAATTGAGCCACGTGGTGTTGCTCTGGAACGATTTTGAATTTGTCGAGAGGTCTGTAGAGCGCGAATTTTGACAATTTCAAAAAATTCGAGAACATTAGATATTTTAACATTTAAAATTGAGGACTTTACATGTTGTTATAATCCTGTAATCCGAGTCTCCTCCCAGAAATGAGCGGAGTATACAATCCCAGCATCAAATTAACTGAGAAAATAGAAGTGAAACGTCATATTACAGAACTGATGAATATCGGGCGTTACTATAGAAAACTGTCGTTGTAAGCTTTTAGGCCATTTATCAAAACGTCAGGGGGTTGAAAACCCTTATCTTCATTTCACATAATATAATAGTTTCGCCGAGACGTGAAACGTTTGCGATCACGTCGAAGAATATCCGTGATTGATGACGGATCTGGTATCAGTTCACTTATCAGCTATCGGACAAAAGATGGGTCCCCTTCGCATCGACACTCCCCTTCCATTTGACGCCTTGAATCATTCTAATGCGTTCTAATTTGTAACGTAGCGATAGAATGAGGAGGTAGTTAAGGTAAATGGGTTGCGCACATGTGGTCTACCCGGCCATGAAATTGCATCAAATGGGTCAGGGTGGGAGGGTCGCGACGTGCGATGAAGGCACAGCGTTCACAATAACCCACCCCAACCTTAAACACCCTCTCATTTTACATCACAGATGTCCCATTTTACACGAAAAACATTTACAGCTTTTCTAGATAACAGATAGAAATCGGATTTCAAAGTAGGTAAGTAGACGGGACTCTTTGCTTTTCTAACAGGGTCGAAGGTCAGAGACCAACTTTCCACTTCCCCTTTACAATAATAACATTTTTACCTTCCAGCACGGTAATCGAGCGTTTTAATTCAAAATTATTATTATTATTGTTCGTTAATCATGGCTCTTACGTGATGTCTGGAAGAAAATGGAGAAGACTAAAATGATAACATTCAACTGGCACGCGATGCGAATATTATGAGAACGCTTTCATCAAGTTTATAGTTTAAATTACATCATTAATTTATTTAGGTGATTTAAAAAATTGATTTTTTTCTCTCTTTTATTGCTCGTAGGCGCAACTGTCAAATATAATTAAAAAATAGAAAAAATTGATTAAAAATAAAAATTGGGTCAATGACAATTGAGCCAATTTAAAACTGGTCATTCATATCAACCTTTTTAGCAAAAAATGCTTTATTGTTTAGACTCTTGAGAGTAAAAATTGAAACAAAATTGTAATTTTTCTTAAAGAAAACAAGTTTAAGATGCTATTACAGTGAAACTTCTCATAGGCGGACACTGATGGGGATCAAAAAATTGTCCGCCTATTAGAAGTGTCCTTTTATGAGAAGTTTCCAAATAAAATACCAACACATTATACTTACTTACTTTTTACATTACTTTTTTTTTCTTTATCATTAAATTTAATGATTTCCACTTTTTCCTTCAAAGACAGTTTTTTAATTTTTTTCTTTAGAGCCATATTGACTCTATGAATCCAGAATTAAAACTAAATTATGGGTTCTTTATTTTATCAGAAAGTAGGGGCTGTAAATTGCTTTCTTAGAAATGCAATAAATTTAAAAAAGATTCACATGTCAATGTTACCTATCTAGATCTAAACCATAAATAATTTGTCTTGAAACGCTTGTCAGCGATAAAGAAAATTTCAATTAAAAAAACGCAGACGTTGTCGAATATTTTATTTTATTTAGGGATTACATATTACGTTGACACATTTTAAAAAAAATTTGTGTCCTTTTATAGAGAAGTTTTTTGAGGCAAAAGCATTGTCCGTGTCCTGTTATTAGAAGATTTTATCATATTAAAACCTATATAAAGACGGGGACAAAAAAAGTGTCCGTCTGTGGGAGGTGTCCGCCTATTGGAAGACGGAAGTGTCCGCTTTGGGAAGTTTCACTGTATATCGAATCAATTGCGTAAAATTGATTGAAGAATATTTCAGTGAATGAAGACTCCAAAGGGGGTTTTCCTTTTATCAACTGATATTCTGAAACTTTTCCAAAAGAAAGCTATTGTACCTTCAAACGCACATTATTCAGAAAAGATGGAGAAGACGAAGCATAGTCAGATACGAAAATGGACCAAAAGGTTGTTGGAGGTGTGGTGGAGGATGGTAGGGAGGTGATGGGAGAGTGGTGGCAGGTATAGGGAGGTGGGAACGAGTATTTTGGTGTTTGTGGAGCCACGATGGGGTGTGATAGCCGGACCTCCCTATAATGGATGTTTAGACTACGAGTTCAATTCTCCAAACTAACCTTAAGTGATACATTTCGGCCTTTTCCTTGGTGGGGCGGAACGCTACCACGTTCCAGGTATTCCTATTAGGAGACCTCCTAAGCATAAGATTTTGGCATAAGTATTTATTTCCAGCTTTTTTCAAACACTTTTAACGAGGAGAAATTTTTTAAAATTGGATATTTTTAAAAAAACATTTCATTGTATTTTTACACAGTACAAATTGCTAATTGTCAGATTTAAAGTCCGGGGTTGGTTATCTTCCGCCATTCATCTGAATTACAAGGCGACTCGGATAAACAGGTTTGATATTATCTATTCATTAGCCTGCGAGTTACCGTCTAGGCTTAAGCACGGTTTAAACAAGAGGGTAAACCATGTACAAAGCGAGAATAGAATAAATAATTTCCTCACCGGTACACGTTTCCGTTTAAATATTAAAAAGGCCGAAAAATTGTTAAATCCCCAACTAGCACAAGGAAGTCACAAATGGCCTAGGATCGCATGTCGACTTCTCTTTAAATATTTACTGTATTCGTGACAACCGTTTCAGGGTGTAAAATTATAATCAGGATTTGAAAAAATAAGCAACAAGTTTATACTCGAAGAAATCAGAAAAACTTCAATTCTTGTTTCATCAGTTTTCACAATAAAACTCCAATCTCCAGGCGATTGACTTGCACACAGAAAATGCAACTTTAAGAAAGTGTTTTGATATCAGGGTTCGTGATAGGTTGGGGCCTTCGCCTCTCTTCCTCGGCCGTTTCACAACACGGGGGAGACAAAAGAGGCGACCTGAATACTCACGGAGAGAGGAAACTGCTCTTCTTTCTATTATTATAAAAGGGTGTAGCCTTCTCTGACTCGCCCCCACCTTCTTTATTCTTCTTAGCCGTATATCACATTCACTTTTTTCTCTCTTTTTACTCGTAATGAAACTCTCCAGACAACCCGAGACTTTTAGGTGTTAAAAACATTTTTTTAATTTTAAAAATGTCTTTCCTTTGAAATCCAAACGAAAAGCAAGAAAACTCCAGGGAGACGTTTTTATATTAAAAAAACAGATTTTCCAATAATGCGGATGTTTCACGGTAAAACCACGAAAATTCACATAAAAATGAGGCTGCGGTGTTTTTAACGGGGAGTTAATATGACACGGACAAAAACCGCATGGTTGATGGCCTACTGTCATATCCGAAATGCTAATTTTTTTTATTTCCTTTTTTTTCTCTTCCCCCATCAAGTTGCAGATCATAACTTAAACCGAAAAGTTCAGCCCTCGGGAAACTCTGTTTTTGACATTGAAGGTCGTTAATCGAGGATAGAAAACACGAAATAAATCCCAAATCGACCTGACCTCGATAATGGAACGAAAAATAGCCACATTTGGAAGTCTGTAATTAAATTCCTGGATCTCATTGGGGTTAATAAGTCGAGATAATCGCGTCACTGCATAATGGAAATTCTCAAAGTTTAGAATATTGCAAGCTTCCTCGAGATGACCTAGCCGAATTTATTGCTTGGTTAACCCCGACGAACAAGAACCTTAATAACGAGTCTTTCCACCAAATCTTCAACAGCGAAATTCAAAATAAAAGACGTGAGTATCGATTCAGGGCGATATCATTATCTGCTCGACAGCTCTGTGATTGAGGGCGAAATTTTCCTCGAGTCCCTTTTCTTCGAAAACAATTTTTCTTTGACTCTCCTCGAATAGGATCGTCATTTTCCAACATATTTTATATCGAAAACAACAACCTCGTTATTCACATCTCATCAGTACATCGGCAAGAGGCTTCATTCCCCTAAGCCCTTTCCACAATATTCTTTTCCCATTTATATTTTCAAATTAAAAATTCATTTTCCAAGCAAATTATTTTCATATCTGAGTTTATTATCTCCCTTTTGGGAATTTTCTACTCTGTTGAATTTAATTATGTAAATAATGGCTTCTTGAAAAACTAGAACAGTAATGGAAAGGAATTCCTTTAATCCGACCTCTGAGGCTCGTAAAAATTAAGTTTGCTCTTTTTCCTAACCTAAATATAATTTTTTCTGTATTTACCCACTTTATTGACTCAAACTCCCAAAACGTGACAATAAAGAAATACTCGGAATACTTTTATAAAATCAATGTAAACAATTCTTATAAAAATAGAACTTGATGTTTAAAAGGTTCTAATGGAAATTAAAATTTTAAAACAATTTATAAAGAAAATAAACTTCAAAAAGTGCTTTAGATGTACCTAAGACTCTTTTAATGTCCGTTTTATCTTAAAGACGTCCATATTTTTCGGTAGGACACGATTTCCCGAAGAGATTGCCCAGAATAGGGGCAGCGCGGGATTTTGTGAGATTAGACTGAAATGGCTTTTTCGAGTAGGTGGAAGTGAACACTGGAGGCTATAACCTCACGTTTTTATAGTCCCTTGCTTCATTTGTTCTCGGTGCCCTCTTAAAAAAATTTAACTACCCTTGAAAACAAATTTTGGGGCAAAATTAGGTTAGAAAAGTGTTCAAAATATGAACAATGGTGAGAAAGTTAAGAGCTCCTTTGTGAAAATTCGTTGTAAAGGAACAATATTTGCTGAGTAACTTAGTAACTCGTGTAGGTAAACTTTTGTTCAATTTCCCTCGCATTCAATACAACTTTTAAAATTAATAACATGTTAGAGAATTTCAGTAGGTACGAAAATTGCAGAAAGCAACAAAATTGGCATGTTAATTTCAAAAAAAGTTGAAAATATTGGCCTTGAACGTGGAGACATTCTTGGGGGCAACGAACCTGACGAAATCCGATTTCTCAAAAGGAGTTAGGCGTTTAGTTCATTCATCTTTCTAAGGTTTCGAGTTTCTAGATTTCCACCTGACTCTAATAAGCATTAAGGTTCACCCGTTCAAAGTAAATTAGTCATTAAATCGGCCTTTTAGACGGAATCAAAGAGGCGAGAGACTCGAAATGTTATTAAAGATCAAGGCGGAAGTAGAAGGGCCCCGGGGGGAGGGGGGCATGAACGCCTTTCCCGGAGTTTTGCGTATTTGCTTTTACCGCAAGTTGTCCTCGGAAGTCGGCATCTTAATGCGGAGTCCTCTCAACTTCGCCTTTTCAACGATCAAAGCGGTTTCCTAGTCAACTTGACGATTTCATTGTAAGCAGGAGCTTTAAATATCAACGGTCGCGAGATCATAAGAAACTTGGATAATCATTTCAGTCTATATCAGTCGTTCCCAAACTGGGGGGCGTAAGCTGTTCCCAGCGTGGGCAGGATCAAGATTTAATTTCCCCCAAAAATTGAGTTTTTCTTTTCTTTCTGAACATATTTTAAGGGTATTTTTCATCAAAAACCTCAAAATCAACATTTTTAAGCCTAATTTACGTCCAAAAACCTCAAAGTCATAGTTTTAAGACACAATTTTTCGTCAATAACTTCAAAATCAAGGTTTCAAGAGTTTCCGTCAAAAACCTCAAAATCAACATTTGTAAAGCCCAATTTTCGTCTACAAACCTCAAAATCAACATTTGTGAAGCCCAATTTTCGTCCAAAAACCTCAAAATCAAAGTTTTAAGAGCCTTTTTTTGTCAAAAACCTCAAAATCAAGGTTTTAAGAGCCAAATTTTCGTCAAAAACCTCAATATTAACATTTGCAAAGCCCAATTTTCGTCCAAAAATCTCAAAATCAAGGTTTTAAGAGCCAAATTTTCGTCAAAACCTCAAAATCAACATTAATTGTTAAGCCCAATTTTCGTCCAAAAACCTCAAAATCAACATTTTTAAAGCCCAATTTTCGTCCAAAAACCTCAAAATCGAAGTTTTAAGAGCCTTTTTTCGTCAAAAATCTCAAAACCAAGGTTTTAAGAGCCAAAATTTTGTCAAAAACCTCTAAGTCAACTTCAAAGAATCAATTTTTTTTGTCAAAAACCTCAAAATCGTGGTTTTAAGAGCCAATTTTTTGTCAAAAACCTCAAAATCTACATTTCTAAAACCCAAAATTTTCTTCATAAACCTCAAAATTACCATTCAAAACTGAGCGAAGGTTTTCATTTGTTAAAAGGGGGGCGCACTGTGAAAAAGTTTGGAATCTCTGGTCTATATGAACATTCTAATCAATATTTACGACATTTTTTATAAAAAATGCTTTAAATGCAAAGCCCGGTCCCAACTCCGGGGGAAGGCTTGGCTGCAGCGGGTCAGACATTGCACCCAGGCTACGACCTTGTTATGTTTATTTTTCCCATTTTCCTTCCTCTGTGATAGCTTGATAATTCCCCCTCCCCTATGTGTCTGTGTTGGCTCCCCTGGGAAAAAATGCGCTATTTTTGTTTAATTAAATTGAAATTACGATTCGGATGGAATAAAGCTTTATTAACAAAGACAAGAGTTTTGAGTGTCTCAACAAATTTAGCCTCTGTATCATTTTCCAGCGGTTTATACTGTATACGAAACAAAAGGAGTTGTGTTTCCTTATTAGAATATTGTTAAGAAATTGTTTTTGTGTGGAGGCACTTCACCTTTGGTGGGATAGCGGAACCTCCCCACCCTTTCGCTCTCAAACAAAGATTCACGGGTTCGACCTTTTGTCTCAGTGGCCTTTTACCTCGTGCCTCCACATCTAAGAAAAGAATCGATTTCACCCTCGGTCACACGTAACGAAAATTGCAAATTCAACAAAATAAAATGTTCAGAATGGAGAAAAGGATTCAAGGGCATAACCTACTTTTCTCAAGTTCGATAGTTAAGGTTCTTTTGTCAGCAAAACAGTATGGAAAGCTAAAAAAATTGAAAAATGACCTCTGAATAAGCAAGAGTCTTTCATATTTACGTGTCATTCTTTAGGAGTTAACATTCGTCATAACCAAGGACTTATTTTTATTAAATTGGATACTTTTTGGAGCCAATTTGTAACCAGAATACGTTGTTGTTTTGGTCCTAAAATAACCAATCCCTTTTATCAAAACGTGAGACTTTCATAACGAGATCTCAGTTTTCCCCCTTATTATTTGAAAAATGAAGCTAATGATATAAAAGAAAAAATAATCTTATTTTTTATATATTCAAAAAAAAGTTTGACTGGAAATTTTTGGAATTCAAATACTCCATCTATGTGCATATAAACTAGCGATGTGAGTTTAATCAAAATGGTATTTGCATAATATAAACCGATTTTGAGTGTACGTTATAATCAACATGGCGCTGCCAAATTGAATTAATTTAATTTTAAAGGGGCGAACAAGTGTAGGGCATTGTTCACCTTCGAAAATTTAAATCTGCTGAATGGTTATTTCGATCGTATCGGATGAGGTCTAATGACCACGCATAGGCCTCGACCGCTATTGTTCCTCTCCACATAGGACTTAAATGAATCCCAACATAAAACCATATCGGTTGGTGTAATCCAGATTTTCATTTGTACGTAAGTTTGAAAATAGCCTTGTTGAAATTAAGCCATTTGGTAGCCCATAAAAGAAGGAAAACTCGTTCCAAATTTTTGCATTTCAGGAGGACTTGATTCAGGAACCAGAGTTGATTACCAGTTGATTACCATCGAAGTTTTGCAGTGTTTTAACTTTATCAAGAATGAAGAACCCTTCAAAAGTTAGATTAGAGGTTACTCACTTGTCAAGGGGGTCTTTGGTTTCAAAATTACCCAAAATATTGGCTCTTTTATACAAGACAAGGAAAGATAAATAATGCAGACAATGACTTCACAGAGAAAGTGAGAGCAAAAGAAAACTTTTATCTCAGCCCTGGTTCAATTTTCTATCTTAAACTGCAATGAAATTTCTTTGTTTTATGAAACGAAGTATAAAATATTATGAAATTTTAAAAGAGACTTTTCTCTCTTAAAGGGATGGTGAAAATAAATGTTAAGTGTAAAGAGGTTGAACTTTAACGATTACTGCCCTCTGTCTTTTCCAAGTGGCAATAAGACTCGACAATACTGAGAGAGCCCCTACTCATCAAACCGTTAAGAGGTTTTCTAAATGGCGGAGAAAACATAACGTTTTATGTCCATCGGATATAATAAAAAAATTGGGTTTCGATTCGCCTTTTCTGAAAATCACCGGGAGCTTTAATTGGTAGGAACGAGTAGAGTGGCTTTGCCGACAGATTTCTAATTAGCCCTAAGGGAAGGGATTTCCAAACCGCACGGGTCCCAAACCACAAATCCTTCTCAGAGATATCCTTCAACTTCATTTAAGTGAAAAATTAATTATTTCTTTGAATTCTTCAAACAATGTCTAGAACAAATATTGAAATTAAACGAAGTAATTTTAGTTAAAATGTCGTTTGCTTTTCAAAGAGGAAATAACCAACTTATAAAGAATCACGAAGTTGGTATTAAAATCCACGTTTTATTACGTGTATGATGTGTTTTCTGCGAAGGTGGCACAATGGGGCGAATAAAATGCAAATTAGCAACCCGTCGTTTGCTCTTGACAAGAATTTATGTGAATTTAGTTTTGTCCTTTATGTGAAAAGTCTGAAAGTGTCGGAAAAGTGATTAAATAGAAACAAAAAGTAAAGTTTTCGACAGGCGCGAACCCAAGTCCTTTCTCCGGCTCCCACGCGAGAAAACTCAACCCCTCGAGAAACCCAACAAGTCAATTGAAGAAAGAGCTCTCTAAGTTGGAATTATTGAACAGGTAACGAGAACCGTTTTTTGTTTTATTAATTGAAATTCACAATTTCCATTTTATTTCGACGGTGGTTTTTAGAGGGAATGACAAATATTTGCTATCGATGATGCATTGAATTTCAAATACGTATCATTGACATAGGTATTTGACCGCGAATGCCGATATTCATATAATTAGGAAATTGAGATGGATAACTAGAGAGTATGTGATCAAAGGTAAGGCTTTGACATCAAAGATGACCTCTACATAGGAGTTTAAAGTAGACAGGTTTCGAGATAACGAAAACGTTTTATCAATATTCGTCATGTTTGCAGTGAATCGTTAGCAAATACGCCAAAAATCTCCTTGGCGGATGAATTCAATGATAAAAGGATGAAATAACATTTTCGATATTGACTAGTCGTGCTTTCTATTTTTGCTATTTCCTTCTTTTGCTCGTTTTTGTAACGTGCACAAAAGGTGAATCTGATTCGATTTTTCGCTTTCATTTTTTTCCCTCGTATGATTTAGACGGTTTTTGATGAAATCATAAAGGGGGACAAACAAGGCTCGCCCGGTGTTTCACACCTTGAGGAAAACTTTTGTTCGAGAAATAAAGATGAAAACAAGATAGTTAAGAAGTTTGGACAGTGGAAACTTGGGAGTTAACTTAAACCTCACGAATGGTCCCTACCGTTCCAATTTCAAAAGTTCAAAACCCCTCTTTACTCAGTCGGAATAATTTATTGCTCGCGGAGCCTATTTTGCTTAAAAACTAAAACTTTTTATCAATCAATACAACGTTAAAAATTTACAAGCTGTCTAAAAGTTTCCAGATAAAAAATCAGAATATCCTCGGAAAGTAAACAACACTAAAAGCTCTTTTAAATCACGAAAACAGCGAAAATTGCAACCATTCAGATTTACTGCATAGCAAGTGCTATGTGGTATAGATCCTAGTGGTTGCAATGAAATCCTTGTGGTTAAAATTCGATAATGAGCGGTTAACTAGTAGGTCAGCAAAGAGCAATAGATTTGACCCAGGTTAGGGACGTAAATGCCCCGAAGGCAAACCCATATTTTTAGCCTTGGAGTAATTAAAGTATGAAGGATAACGGTTCGAAATTTTAGCGAGAAGACCCTAAGATTTGAAAAGCGCTCTAATTTCCAATTAGAGTCAACGAGAGTCAAACGAGGTTTGAAAACTCCCGTTGTTGACACGTGGGGGGGTGATCTCACTTAGCGACTCTCGGGGAATATGAACGGTGTAATGTTAACTCGCACTAAAGGCATTAGCATCGTCCCGTCTACCGCGAAACCCTCCACTCCCCTCCCGCCATCCACCCCCGAAACTCCCCCTACCCTTCTCAATCTCCTCTACTTCCCTCGAATCATGTTATTAATGAACCTTCAACTGCAATTTGCATTTTAAACGTCACGATTTTGCGAAAGAGAGGAGGGGGTTCAATTTTGAGTTAATCGTGTTTACTGAAAATCTTAGTTTATCAGTCGATCAAATCGTGAGGAAGAACCTTTTTTTTCTCCACGTAATTTATTAGCGTGTTCTCCATTCTTTGTTAAATATACAGATCCTCGATAAAAAAAATTTCAAGCTAAGGAATTTTTTAAGGAAGCCATCGATCATAAATTAACCAAAACGTGGGAAGAAGAACATCTTGAATTTAACTATGAAACAGAGGCTCTTTGCCATGAGTAGATCAAGATTTCGATATTAATGGACGCGAGCTTTTGAGGCGAGAAATCTCTTAGATAAATCATGAAAACGTCACTGGAAACTTGACGACCACTTGATCGAACTCAAGTTTGAAACACCACAAGATTTTCATCCAGTACCAACAGGAATGAAAATTGCCTTTTCCACACAGAAAAGACGAAGAACTGTCCGAATGAAAAAACGGATGGAGGGCGGGGAGGCAGCAAGGGAATGAAGAGATGGAGGTGGATCCACCTAACGGTGGTGACCTAATGGTGACGAAGAAGAACCCTTAAAGTTGTAAATTCACGATTTAACGGAAATCTTGCAGAATTTCTAAGAAACCAGACAACCCGTTAACCAAATTAATCCTTTTTGCAATGATCGCTAATGTGGAGGATTAAAAGCCTTTTACAAACAAATGCTCCCTTCTTATCCTGAGCCTAATTTAAATTGACTTCCTGAGATTAACGTCGCTCGTTTCTCAACTCATTCACTTCCCTCCTACGTCACGAAACGACTAGATAAACTGTCGGAAACGATTTCGTCTTTTTTTCAAACATAAATGAATTTAAATATCAAAGAGTAACATTTTTTAAATAAAAAGCTCGCAAAAAATATTTATGTTTAAAAATAGAAGCGATTGCAAATAATTATTCTTTGTATAAAGGAAAAAAGGGGATGAAAAACAATTTCAAAGGATGAAGGAGAGAGACTGGAAAGTAAGATAAATGTGAAAGAGAGGACCCTACGATGCAGAGGGTGGATGGACCAGGGGGATTGTCGTGAATGAGGGTCAATTTCCTTCCAAAAGAATCTTGACTCATCTCTGAATCACCTCTGGACCTAAAACGTGGTCAGAATAGCAATAAATCAAAACAGAAATAAAAATTGATTCAGTGTCTAAAAATTGCATAAAATCTTTGAGGTACAGTTTTGGCTGTCCAAGCATTTTTTTCTTGATTCTGTAATGAACACCTAATTAAAATTTTCTGGTTTCATCATTGAGGATTAATGAAAAAGTCAATCGAGCTGGAAAGAAAATAAAAACTTTTAATAGTCCAACTTTTCTTTGAAAAGCTCGCGACTTCCAATCTACTACCTTGAATAATTTTTTTCTTTCTTAATCTTTCGAGATTAATGACCTTTTTTCAGGTAAGAAACCAAAACAATAAATTACAACTTTGAGAATAAATTAATGGTCGGAATGGTTGCGTTGGAATTGGTGATTTCAGAAATCGTGAAGACACTCAATTTTCCGGCTCCTAAAAAAGGGGAGCGAATACGTGCCCAATAGATGTCTCAAGTCAAAATCGTTTTCCACCCTATAGAGTTTATAACATTTAGGAATACTAAAAAATGATCATTTTTTACCATAAAACGAAAATAGAAATGGTTTTAACCTAAAAATATTTAAGATTTAGGATTACACAAGCAATGTTCCGATAGATTAACGCTGTGAAAATTGATAATAGTGAACTTTCTTACATACACAGACAAAAAATCGTTCTTTCACGCTTTCGAGTTCGTTATCCAACCTCCTTCAAAACGACGAGCAATTTCGTTGAATGAAATCAACTTCGATTAATTTATAACATCAAGAAGTTACACCAACATTTTATGAGAACTTTTCAAAACTTTATCAAAACTTTTATTTTTTAAAAAAGATACAACCGCGAGTTTCTTCATTTCTTATCTCGTTTTGAACGGAGTTTAATTTCCTTTAGAGGAGTTTTAAAGGAATTGAATAAAATCAATTCGCAACTCAAAGGGCGTGTTTTGGAAATTAAACGAAAAACAGTAAATTCAAGAATAAAATTAATTAAACTTGGGATGAAAAAAATGGGAGGTTAACCTTTTAAAAATTGTTAACAAGAAAAATTTAAATAAAAAGCCTTAAACTTAATTAGAATTTGACAAATAAAGTCGTTGAAGAAAATGATTTTCCGAATTTAAAGTAAAAGAGAAATATTTACTTGAATAAATCAAGAAGGCACTGGAGGGAAACGAGTGGGTTATAAGTTAAAAGTCCAGGAGATTTGTCCAAGTCAAATCTGTTCTGGGTTATTTCCTTCCTTTTCCTCTTCCGAAAAAGGCCTCTTTTTTATCATTTTCTTTCTTCTCCGAGCATGATTATCGAAATAATTTCAACTCACTCGTCAATAAACTGGGACAAATTAATCCTGGGGCGAGTTTAACAAGCGAAGTAACTCGAGACCGTCGCGACTAACAAGCTATTCACAAACTTTGATCTCATCTTAACTCGACGTTTCTTTAATTCATATATTTTGTGAGAGAAAATTGGAAAAAATTTATTTATTTGATGCCCTTTTTAATGGGGAAGATCAGAGGAACAGGGACATCAAGAGGAAAAGCTCTCGGCCAATTATCGTAACATTCATTGTTTTCACATCAATGAACACAAGAAAACCTTCACCTGTAGCTTTTTAATATAGTATATTTTATCAAGAAATACCAATAAATATAAAATTTTGACAAAATTTGAGTGAAAAAGAGGTCTCAAGAGGAAAAAGAATTAAGAAGTCTGGTAATGGACAAGGAACCTCCAAAACTGGAACTTTTTTAAAAAGTGGGTTTCAAAAACGCTGCCACTTTCCTAGCCCCTCCTAAGGCTGTTGTTTACCTAAAAATAGTGAAAATCAGAAAACTGTAAAAATAAAAATAACCTAGTGGACTCATAATAGGTGTAGTAAGAGGATCCAGGAATTTACACGAGGGTTTTGTTATTTACGAGTAAAACGCCATGAATGCCCTCGGTAATTTTATCTTTATGAATCCCGACAAAGAGGTGACAAAGGACGGCGGTTTTGGGGAATGATGTACAAGGGAACGTTCGCCCTTGGTAAATTATCCAAATAATTTCGCCTCTATTGAACTCAGCCTGAGAAATGAGCGTAGTTAAATCCGTGTTAGAAAAAAAAAATTCGAAAAATAGGACACCATACTGCGGTTCAAAGGACAGAAGTCACGATTCGAATCGTTTGAAAAGGACTTCGGGATTGGCCTGTAAACGACGTTCGAAAGGCGGATGTAATTTAGTTGAAGTAGGGTGAAATAAAAAATTAGTCTCTAACATAAATTGAACCATTCACGTGTCCATTTATTAAAACGGAAATCTTTTACAAGACGAAAAGAAAACACCTCAAATATGGCTAATGTTTGTTTTAAATTAAGAATATTCTTCTTTTTGGGGGATTCCGAAAGGAGGCTTCACAGAAGCATTTGGTTATAACTTTTCTCCTTTAAACAGTTTTTAACATCCTTTAGCAACTAAGTGTTTTTTCCGGTATTTTTGAACAAATATCATTGAGGAAGAAAAATTAAATATACATTTTGAACATTCATGGCTTTTGGACAATAACAGGAACTGATTGTATAATAAACAATACCTTCAACAGTGATTACTTTAAAAAATGAAATTTTATAAAGCAATTTAGATTTTTTATGTTCATTCAAGGTAAAAAGGTATCTAATTAACAAAGCAAGTCTTAGACGCAACCTCAGGAAGCAGAGAATTTCCATCGAAAATTCCAAAGCCTCTTACATAGTGGCCTCAGAATATCAGATTATTGCAGTAACTCGTTAAGAGTGCTTATAAACTTCAAATCTTTGGAGTTATTATGTACTAAAGCCGATAAACAAAGCATGTTCCTACCAAAATGTGCGTTCTAAAACCAAATTCTTTGAATAGAATTGACGAATAGAAAAAATAAAATAAATGTTCAAAGCAATTTAGAACTGCATGCCTGACCACAGCAGTTGATTAAAAAAATGGAATTTATTAAATTAATTTATGTGAATATTGGTATGTTTTATATATTTTATGAGAGGCCACACATAATGAACCCATTGAAAGGTTTGTTTTCAAAAGAATGTTTTTTATTAAAATGTTTTTTCTAACCCAATTGTTTTGCAAAGGAAAAATAATTTTAAACTACCTAATCCCAACTCGTTTATAGGCTCTTTTGCTCAATTAAAATTCATATTATTCTTGTGATGTATTTTTTTTCCTCTTTAAGATGCTGAGTAGGTAGCTAATATAGGTAAAATTAATTTAAAAAATAAACATTTTCGTGTTAGGGAAAAACAAACGTAATGTTCCCTCGGTTTCTTTCAATTTTTTCATATGTTGAATAAGTTTTATATAGCATCGTCCTATTTATAATAATTTAAGCCAATTAGCTTCAGTAATTCGCAGCATCAATGGTGGCTAAGCAGGAGACAGTCCCGGTTTTTCGTCGCATTTTGTCCTAGATTTTGGACCAAATAAACATCAATAAATCTAAACAGTATTAAAATAAAACGACTGCTTTTTTAGGTCAAAACTGGATAGAAACTACTTTAGGGGTTTTGATTAATAATTAAATAACATTAACCCAATTTTGGTCATATATTGGTCACTTGCCAAAATTTAGCAAAAAAAATTTCACTTTCCACAAACATCCAATCTTCAATCTGGATGAAATTCATTGAAAGTTCGGCTACAAATGGAGAACCGAACGCTTTTAAGCCCCACCGAAAAGTTTCAACGTTTTCCATTTAAAGGATTTGATCCCGGCGAACGAAATTACATGTGCACACAACCGGGATTTGAGTTCGAAATTAACGAACGGTCCCCAGACTTGGGTTTTGCGTCCAGTTTCCGGAGAGTGAAAACCCCGGGCGCATCACGGAAGACAATACGTGATTTCCCCCAAGACCCGGATCTGGTAGGGATTAGAGACGATTATTCAGTTCTCTTGATATTCTATCCATGCTCCACTTCGCTGAATTATTAATACATCTAGCGCCACCTAGTATACAATACACGCACTTTTTAATAACTCCATTTCCTCATTACCTCAATCCTACATCAAACATTACGTAATATCGTCTTATCGTCACAATCCCAAAAAAATTGATAACATGCATGACAAAACTCGTTTTTAAAATGTTAAATATGTGATGTAAAGGAGGTCGTAGGTTCGAATCCCACTTGAGGCCTAATTTTTTTTTCGTCCCCTAAACTTAGTTTATCAGAGTGAAAGAAATAAAAAATTAAATTAGTTTTAATTTAAAAAGATTTGTATCTCACAAGTCGTTTACATAAAAGAAAATCGTTTTGAGTTTTTCCAGTCAGTTAGGGTCTTTCCGAATAACGCTAGTTGTTCACAAATTGCTAGGTCAATAGAATAAGACCTTTCCTGCTTCTTTTTACCCCATTGTTCTTCAGTCTATTGAGATAGCGGAATATTCCATTTCCCTCAGATTTTCCACTTTACGAAAGTACCTCTTCAAACCCTAAAAAAAGTGGGAAGGTTCTTTTTAAATTATGCTTATAAAGCTTTTATCTGGTCAAATGGGTTGTATAAAATTCTTGAATTTATTTAAAAGAGCCTTGTACACAGTACCCTTGGTTGGCTACCGCCTTAACCCTAAAAGAAAAAAAAAACTCAAGGAGAACCAACGCCCAGACTTTAAAGGTTAAACTTGTCTGTGACAAAAAATATTTTTTAAATTTTTATAAAGGAGCTAGATAATTAGGGCGTAATTAATTACTCGTTAGAGCTTTTTATTATGAATTTGAGTGGAAAACTCTTCAATGTTTTTAAAAAAAAGAATGTTCTTAAGAATTTTCTGACGTAAGAGATTAACCTTGAATAAATTGAGAGCCTAAAAAGAGTAGATTTTTTTAACAGTTGCAATAAAAGGAAAAGTACGGGGACAAAACCGGTCCTGAAAAGCCCCAGGGGCGTTTTACAACTTCAAAAATGTTTCCGTCTTCGGTTTATCCAAAGGCTTTTTTCTCCAGGTGGAGTCATTGTTCGGAAAAGGTGGGAGGGTCTTAAAAACCTTGATTCCATTGTAAAATCAATCTTGAAATTGGTCACACGTTTTTTTCAATCCTATAGGAAGCTTTTCTAAATCGATGTTCACTTTGAATATCGAAAATTTTCACGAAATACACGTGCGTAAATAGAAAGTGACTTATTGCGGAATCATTTTGATGCCTGTAATTTTCCGGTATGGTGGATTTAATTAAATGTTTCGGACAGAAGTGACTTTTCGAGGCTTAACCGCCCCGAACGTTTTCCACGAATCGTTAACCTTAGCATTATGAGAAATATAAATAAAAGGAAAAACTTGGCTCAAAAATTTTCTCGTCCTAAATACG
The DNA here is from genome assembly GCA_018703685.1 of Orius laevigatus. Lineage (NCBI taxonomy): Eukaryota > Metazoa > Arthropoda > Insecta > Hemiptera > Anthocoridae > Orius > Orius laevigatus. The sequence continues at coordinate 199,818 of JAGWEN010000109.1, forward strand.
AGATTAGCGTTGAAGTTTGTTCGTGTGGAGGGAAGCATTAGGTGAGCGATGCGTGGAAAAAATGTACCGAGTTGACATCACGGTAAGTTAGGCCAACTTTTTTTTCTGCCCTCCTCTCCCAAAAGCCCATTTGGCACTCGCTTACTCTCTTGATACCCTCATCCTCCCGACTTTTCAACACTGCACCCCCTTGGGTCGGATCAACCTACTAGCGTCAACTCATCAATTTATTAAAGCTAAAAATTATTGGTCAAAAACCAATGGAACTCAGGAAACATAATTTTTTGGTAAAAAATTATTTACTTGTCATTGCCTTGAAAGTATGTTCCAAAACAAGAAATTACATAACGAATGAGTGAATTTGTTTGTATTAGGTAAACATCAATTTCACGGTGAATTATTCTCTGTTTGTATTCAATGTAAGAAAAAGTCCATTTTTTTAGTTTGTTCTCCCTTTGAATAGGAAGAGGATGGTTATATTAGGAAAACGTTAGCTGGTTGAAAAGAGGCCTATACGCCAGTGAAGGATACTTTTTTCCTCCTTTGTGAATTGCCTTCAAGGGTTCAGCTCAAAAGAAATAAGAAGAAAACCTCAATCGAGTTGCTTCTTCCTCCTTTGTATAAGATCAAAAACCCCAGCTAAGCCTTCAAGGCCGATTTGTTTGCTCTTTATCATTTTATTTCATTTTTCCCATTTTTCTTCTCTAGTTTTTTCCTCTCTAAGAAAAGACCTCAATAGCCTCTTTCCTACAGAAATCCGCTAAAAATTATGAAGAAATTTAATTTGGATATAATTTTAATAAGTATTAATTTTCAAGGAAGCAGAATTTAGTATATCTATGTAGTTACACAAAAATCGAAGAATTCAGGGAAACAATATTTTAGTTAATGATTTTAGACTAGAGAAATCTGACTAATTATCTGAATTCCTAAACCCTCCCTATATCCAGCCTTCTTCACTGTTTACAAACCCTTTGAACTTTAACCGAGTCTATTTTCTGAACGCTTCATTAAAGTATGCTCCGGGAAACTCTGTATATTGAAAAATTATAATAAGTTGCTTATTAAACTCAATGGGTAAAGGGGTCGAGGAAATAAATGAGTTCGCTATTGACCTTTGCGTCGGCCAAGGACTTGGCTTTCTCCCTCACTCCCGGCGGCTGCGGTGAAACTATGCCATTAAAAAATAGTGAATCTATGATTTTTTTCTTTCTTTTTATACAATATGCTTGGATGCATTAAAAGTTGATGCTTTTTTATAAGGGGAGGTCACGTCCACAATTCTTTTCAAAGTGTCGCAGATGTCGATAAAGGTTCGAATCGATCACACGGACGGGCGGGCACGGAAATCTCTAATATTAAGTATTTTTATTGTGCGAACCTCTTCGGTGCATTCCTAGTATTAACATACAATGGGATTTCGCCGAGGGGGGAAGGGGGAAGTATCGCAGCTGCCGATATTACACGCGTTGTTGCTCCGAACTAGAAAATCGTTCGATTTTACAGAGTCATTCCAACTACTTTAGAGCTCCTGCAGAAGACAATAAGTGCCGTCCGGCCGTCAACTCTTCTTTCCGACACATCTCAACAGGACAGGTATGGACAGGAGGAATGGATGAATTGGGAAACGAAATAAGAGTAATAGGGGAGAAAGAATATAGGGGTATTAGGGTAATTGGTGGTATTCAGGTGAGGCAATAGGGATAACCAGATTAACGTCAGCAGTAAGGGTATTAAGGACTCATCAGATTCTTCTATAAACAAGACAAGGGCTGATAAGAGGTTGAACATTTTTAGGATATTTCCCCCTTAGTTTATGATTTTACGTTTTCCTTATATTTTAGAGTTTTAGAGACAACTGGAAGCTTTAAAACTCGTAATTAGACGTTAAATTTTAATAGAATATTAAATAAAAGCTAAAACTATAAAATCTTCACTATTGTTGTGAACCAGTGGTAGGTTTCAAGGGTATCAGTGGTTATTATCTCGCAGGCTGACAGGATATTTTTGTAGAGGAATGCCAGAAGCTTAAGAAGTTCCGTTCTTCATTATAAATTCGATCCCCAAAAATTGGAGTGTTCAAAACAACTTTTGCTTAATAGTTCCCAAGAAGTTTTAACTAAATTAAATTATTAAGATTTCGTGGCTGAAAAGAATGCGGAAAAAAGTTTCCCAGAGTTCGGATAAGAGAAAAGTAAAATTAGCAAGCACTTGAAGGTTCTTTAGTAAAATAAATGAGCTACTTAACCTTCTTCACAAGGGTTTCGCTTACCTCCTAAAAGAAGCATAATTTTTTTCCTTTTCTCCGTTAATAGAGAATATGAACAAAAATTGGAAGAGATCAGGTAGTGAGGGGTTTATAAATAAGTCGTAAAGCATGAAATATGGATAAACAGACTTGAGCATGGGAAAAAGAGTGTGAGTGTCTTTCCATAACAAAAAGCTTTTTTGCGTTATTTTAAACGATAGAGCCATCTTTAGAATGGCTTGGGAGAGGGTGGTTCTTGAAATTCTCTTTTAAGTGCTTCATGCTTCCCTCAACTGTGACTTAAGAGTGCAAAAGTGACACCTTTCAACGCCTTCCCTTATGCTTCGGATCACAATATTTTGAAAAGCCGACTATAAAATAAACAGCATTTATAACAAACGTTTTTTTATTAAACCAGAGAGGAAGAAAGAAAAAACGTCCGTTTTGTTTTAAACGCCATTTACAAAACCCAGTTGGATTAATAATGGCCCAGGAAGGATTTGTTTTCAAACCTCGAATTTAGAGTGGTTTCCCATTAAAGAACGCTGTCATCGACTCAAATACAGAAAAAAACCACCAGTGTCTGCAACCGAACGATTTGCATGTTTGTCAAAAAGGAAAGATTGATTGGAAAAACTTTTTTTTCTCTCGGTGCTCGATTCGTTTTTAAAAATACCGGTAGAAACGACAAAAATATGAGCTTTACAAAATACCGTTCGAAATTTAATTACAAGAATAAATATTGAATTAATATGATTGGGTTTGCTCCAATTTGTTGTTGATCAGATTATCTTCAATATACTGGAAGGAACTCGAGAGATATCTCCTCAAGACACCCTTTCATCTAACTCATCTCTTTTTTCCTCTCTGTCTTTTTTTTTATTCTCTTTTCTTTTTCCTTTCCAAGATAATGTTCTCTATTAAAAGATCCTTCCTTCCGGCCTCTTCCTTATCTTTTGTGCAAAGAAAAAAATATTTGAATAGGATCCCGGGTCGTACGCTAGCAATTTTAAGACGAGGGTTGGCCTTATTGCCATGGCAACTTGAATTTCGTACATCCAATTTTCAGATCGTTTTTAACTTATTAATTTAAAAACTATACGGTCGAAGGGATTGCAATTTAAATAACATACTAGGAAAAAGCTATAATTAAATTTTTGGTTGGAAGTATTTTAAGTTTACAGGAAATTGAGGAAAGTACAGAAAACTCAATTTATAACCCGATGTTATGGGTTTAAAAAAAATGGGAAAAAAATCCCTGAATTCGTTGCGGGGAAATACAAAATTTAATGAGCAAGACAATTAAAGCTGAAATCCGTCAAACGTGTTAATAAACGTTTATTAGATCGCGTTGAACAATTCTTTTGGTTGAGAGAAGACATTTTTATTTCAATCTCCCGTCTCTTTCAATAGCTCGAGGAAGTGGTGAAAGTTGTGTGGGGGGAAGTCGCCAGATATTAATTGCCCCGAGGCACGAGGTCAGAGGGAGCCTTGACCCATCGAACGCACGTTCTATAAAGGCGAGCGTCAAATGCCAAAGGCCTGAACGAGATTCTCGGGCGGAAGCCCTCGCGAATAACTCCGCCCGTTAGCCAGATAGCGATTAACCCATCCCCATTGACCAGTTTTACCTTCCTTGAAAAAGGCATTAGAGCTTTTTGTGCTCTTCGAGAAGCGGTTTTACGCTTTATCGGAATCTCCACAAAGCCTCTAAAGTCCCTCTACATCATTCCACCCATTTTTACTTCTAAAATATTATGCAAAAATATGTCAAGGTTGAAGATCAAGATTGTGGCCAAGGAAAACGTGATGCAAGAAAATTTTATCTTATTAAAACTATTGCACTTCCTCTGACCTTAAAAAAATGAATCACCATAGAAAATAAAATTAATAAAATTAGTGTCCTTAATTAAACTCAAATGAGGACGAATGCTTGGGTAAGGAGAAGCAGCGAGGCTTAACCGTACTGCGGTAACCTCAACTTCTCGAACAATGAGTGGAATAATCCTGTTAAAGACCCTATTGCGGAGACTTAGCGTTCCAAAGACGAGAAGTTTTACAACTTTTTATTTTTAATTGTCAACGTTTTGGGATTTGTAAATGTGGATTTGAGAAGGGCTTACCTTTAAGATACCATCTAAACGGAGATTTATTGCAACCCTGCTTAAACGCGACGATTAAGCCCCCTTTTAACGCTATCCCGATGTTAAACGTGAAGACGACTTACCTGAAAAATATAAACTTTTAGATAATTTTCGAAACAAAAGAAAAAGAGATATCAAATTCATCAATGATGACCGGTCTTTAGTTTCAAACAAAAGGGACTTTATCGTGAAAATCTATGGCACAATATGATACGCAACCTCTCATATCAACACTTGGATGATGGAACTAGGACCCATGGATGGAATAAATTAGTTAAGATTCCGACCGCTACGCTGCAGTTTTTTAACGGATGTCATGCTAAACAGTCCAAACAAAAGAAAATGATTAAATCATTCCTAAAATAAAGTCGAAGTAAAAACCTCCAAGGTCGTAGTCACAAATGCATTAGTTTTAAAATAAAAAAAAAAAAAAATCCGTAAAAAAAATCTCTAGGAAACCAAATATAAACTGAGGAGGGCAATAAACTGTGGCTATTTTTAATCGGGATCTTTGTTGTCCTTCAAGCCTTCCAGCGTCATTCTCCTCAGGTCTAAAACGAGCCAAACTTCAAAAAAACGCTTATGAAGTTGAGTTTAAAAGTGTCAAGGATGCTCTGAGGATTGCGTCCTTAAAGGATGGTGAGGAAAAATGATATATTTTGTGTAATTCTGTTGTGTTTTCCATTTTAAAAAGGGCCCAAAACGAGAAAACAATTTGGTTGTTTCGAGGTGACGTTCCGTAACTAGTTTTGCTGAGGCATCATCAGGTATATCAGTTTAACTTCATTTCCTTGTGATTAATTTCCGTCCTATCGCCTGGAACCGAAGGGAAATTCGTTTAACGACTCTTTTCAGACCGAATTGCGTATTCAATGTTCGGACCGTTCAAAATTAACGAATCATCCCTGAAACGCCTCGCAACTTCCCACGCTAATACGCTTTATATGTAAATGAGGCGACAACTGGGCTTCTTTTTTCTGTTCTACTCCGAATTTGAGTATTTTCAGAGTGATTTTATGAAGCTTGGATAGAGCCTTTCTTGTCTCAGGTGCTCAATTTGGCCAAATGGCTTTCCACGTCATTTTCACGGACCGTGCAATTATTATAATGGCTCGGGTCATTGAGAGACTTAAGGGAGAAAGAGAGAAAAAAGAGAAGGAGGCATTTTTTGTCAGGGTGTTTCTCCCAAACATGTTTTATGGTGCATAAAAAGTAGGGGAAAAAATAGAAAAATTTATTTTAAGGGTTTTTTAGGTAAATTACAAAAATTAATAACTTTCTCTTTTAATAATAAAAAGGCTCCCATGAGGGAAATGGAGTTGTTGAATTGTCGAAATTTATTGGATTTGTTTATTTTATTTTGGAAATGGCCGATGTGATGGAGTATGTTGACTTAATGCGGAGATGACATTCATGTATTCATCTCAGACATTGTGTTTGGAGAAGCGCTCCCGGGCTGGGTTCTCTTTGTTATTTTGCCGTCCGATCGCCCGCCGGGGCCAAACAACCCCCGGGGCACGGACCCCCCCTTCCCTAGCCACGCCTCAGTATAAATTCAGCCCTTACCAGCAGACAACTTCCACGTATAAAAGGAATAACGTAGGAAGCCCACGACGATAAATTGCTCCTTTTCCATTGTCAACCCCCTCCGTTTCTCTATACGAATATCTCCGGTTCATTTGCATCCCAATTCATTTGTAATCCGGTCTTACCTTGTCAATCCCCCTTTTCCAAAAACCATCTATCTAATGGGCCTATTACATATTTCATGAATTTATACTATTTCTCCAAGTCTATTGATGCCGCAACAATTTATTCCGAATGCGAACCGAGGAATAATTATTTCACAGAAGACCCCTTAAGCCCCAAATTATACTAAAATACACAATAAATCCAAGGTTAAATTATTGGAATAGCAATTCATTTAAACCTTCATGTTCTTCCAAAAAAATGTTTAATACATTTTGATATCGTATGGCTTAAAATTTATTGGCTTAACGTTATCGTTATTGGCTTAACGATTCCATAGAGCAAACGTTATTTCAAAGGTAAAATACTGCAATTTTACGAATTACTAAATAAATACTTGAAAGCTCACTTCATTAAAAATTTACGACATGATAAAGAAAATATCAAAGAGATTTTAATAAAAACAAATTTTTTTTTGTATTGTCGGAGGCTATAAACAGAAACTGTAAAAAGCTTCCCTTTGTTTCATCACAGTATCTAATCTTCAATTAAAACAATGAATTTATCCGGCAGTAAAATTTCGTAAATTGTGCAACAAAAAAGAGGAATAGGTTGGAAAATAGGGCAGAAGACTTAAACCTGACGAGATGCGACAATGAGGGTAATCGATCGTAAAAGCCTGGGGTGCATTTTTAAAAATAAAACAATAGACTTTCCCGGAATGCAATCCTTTTGTAATCCACAATTTTTCATATATTTTTAATTTATAAATTGCCAAAGGGAATTTAATTTATTGCGTTGTGAATGCTTGATACCTACATTTTATAGGAAAAATGAGAAATTTTATTTTAAGCAGAGAATGTAGTCCTTATTATACAATATATTATAACTGTTGATTACTTGATTATAGCGATGTATGCTCGCGTTAATAATCCCCCGCGAAATGCGACAATAATCGTGATTTTAGCTCGAATGTACAGGAACCGAGGTCGAGTTCCATTTAACCTTAATAGAAAATCAAATTAGTAAATCATTAATTTCAGGAACCCTCGGGTTAACCTGCTTTCAATAGTAATCCATTAAAACCGAGTCGAAATGGAAGAGAAAAATTTTTAAAAATTCCGAATCTTTGTCCTGCGAACAATTTTTATGTGATCGAAGTTAAGAAATCTTGAGGCTTTGAATAAATGGGGCACTTTTCGAATTAACCGCTGTTGGGGTCCAGGTGGTCGGAAAATGGTGACGGACGCGAAAGTCTGGTGGAAGATTCATGGGGAAGCACTTGAGCGCACCTGTTACGAGGGATAAAGCCAAAACCTGGATTAATAAACATAGAGTTTAAGCGGAAAATTATAAGTTAAATAATTACTTCGTCGTACAATCTCGAAAACGAGCGAATGACGAAAAACGACGATAAAGATCACGAAATATGTTGTAAGCTTCCTTTCTCCAAGGATGTTCTTGGTCTACCGTAAATTTAAAGAGCTTATCTTCTTTTCTTAAATCCACCCTATAAACTAGATGTTTTTACTAGAATAAAGCAAATTCTTTGTTTATTCATACGTGATTTATGGGAATCAAAACGAGCTTGGGAACGCGAGAATCGGGCATTAGAAATGTGGAAAATGGAATACTGAAGGGGGTGGGAAAGGGGTAAAAAAGCGTACCCTGAAGATATACGACCTGCGAGAAGGGGAAACACGAAATCCAGTTATGTGCCTATATTTGTTTTTTGGGTTATAAATAATGACCAGTTGGAATGCCAAGCGGAGAGCACGCTGCCCGAAGCGCATGGCCCTTCATTTCCTTCGAGGAGCTCAAAAAAGCGGACTTTGGAAATCTCTTTTTCTGATGTTTTTAAAGGCATTTTTCGGAAGTTGGAAGTAGGGCAATTAGCAAACAGAATGCACAAACTACTCGACTTTAAGTACGTAATAACTGCTGTAAACGCTTTAGGAAGTTTTGACAAGTGACATACTTTAAGCGTTGACCGAACTAATTATAAACTTACACGCTATTCTACATATTGCATAATTTGGGACTATAATTCGATCATCTCACCTCAGCTAATAGTGTGAATCCATGCATTTCGGCGATCCTCCGAGCGTTGGTGGGGCCGCCTTCGATATGAGCTGCCCATTGGGATGTGTAATGCGACGTCACCTCACAGACTAGTGGTAGCAACCATATCAACAACATCTCACACCTCACCATCCCATATCACTGTAAAAGAAAATGGAAATAATTAATTTTTTTGGATAGACGGTTTTAAAGGGTGATAACGGCTCCTATTACCCGTGGGAGGGCCGAGTGAATACCCTCTCGCGCATTGTGAAGTTGAAACAAAACATACTTTGTGAAGAACACAACTTGCACATTAGCTGAAGTGACTGTCAGAAATAATGGGAAACTACGAGCACATATCCTCTTCGGAGAGAGACCCCCTTACCCACTCGACGTTAAATTATCCCTTAAATCCACAACTATGGCTTTTAACACTTAAATGGGAATAGCCCCTTTCGGAGTATTCTCACAAATGCAATAAAAATCAACCTAAAATGCAGAAGCAAAGTGATGGATTTATTTAAATTATGTTAAGGCTTTTACAGTGAAAAATTGCAGGCAAGCAAGGAAAATACGATTCCCAATAAATTCATTCTTTGTGGAATTTAAAACTTAAGCCCCAGTTTTATGATCGATATAACTCAAAAAATATTTACCTACGCAATAAATTTCAATGGTTCAACTTGAAAATTTGTTTATTGAAAGCGCCAGGAAAAAAAAAAGTTTACAGGGGTTTCAAAAGGTATTAAAAGGGATGATAGGGTATAAACTGTATGCAGATTCGATCTCCCTGAGTACTTTGTTAATCAGATTACAATAGATGCAAACAAACGGAGCGAAATAGAAAATAAAACGTTATATTTGAGAGAAATAAGGAAAAAAATTGAATTAAAAATAGATTTGGTTTATGCAGAAAAAAAAAGAATGGGGATGGTTAATCGACTAAGCGTGACGTTCGATCAGTTAACAGTGGGCAACAGCTTGCGATAGGCGGCCGTCACAACTTGCACTTCGAGCCATGATCAATCGACTTGAAGCCCAGTCATCAAGTCAACCGTTAAATACATTAGCTTAAAATTACTCCACTCGAAAATTATTAACTCAAAGCTTTCCATGATAAAATAGTACATTTGAGGTTCAATTGCAAATCTCAGTCAAAATTTGGAAGGTCCTTCTTGACCACCAACTGTTATTTATTACAGTATTGTTATTTGTAGCTTGATTTTTGATCCTTTTTGGGCATCAGGGACCCTTTTTAGCTTCGTTTTTGTTATCCTTTTTGGACACTAGGAACCCTTTTAAGCAGATTTTGCTCCTTTACTATGAAAAGGGCCCTTTTTAGCTTGATTTTTGATCCTTATTTGGACATTAGGGACCCTTTTTAGCTAGGTTTTTGTTATCCTTTTTGGACACTAGGAACCCTTTTAACCAGATTTTGCTCCTTTACTATGAAAAGGGCCTTTTTAGCTTGATTTTTGATCCTTTTTTGGACATTAGAGATCCTTTTAAGCAGATTTTGCTCCTTTACTATGAAAAGGGCCCTTTTTAGCTTGATTTTTGATCCTTTTTGGACATTAGGGACCCTTTTTAGCTAGGTTTTTGTTATCCTTTTTGGGCACTAGGAACCCTTTTAAGCTCGATTTTTGATCCTTTTATGGGCATTAGGGACCCTTTTAGCTAGCTTTTTGTTACCCTTTTTGGACCCTAGGAACCCTTTTAAGCAGATTTTGCTCCTTTACTATGAAAAGGGCCCTTTTTGGCTTGATTGTTTATCCTTTTTGGACACTGGGGCCATTTTTACTTCGATTTTTTGACATTAGGAACCCTTTTAGCTCCCAAAAGGAACCCTTTTATACACTAGGGGCCATTTTTGATCCTTTTTGGACACTTAGGGGCCCTTCTTAGCTTGATTTTTGATCCTTTTTATACACTAGGGGCCTTTTTTACTCAATTTTCGATCCTTTTTGGGCATTAGAGACCCTTTTAGCTAGATTTTTTCTTTACGACAAAAAAAAGGTTCTTTTTAGCTTGATTTTTTATCCTTTTTTGAATACGAGTGGCCACTTATATCCTCATTTTTAAGCATTTAAAGACTTTTTGATATTCCGAAGGGTGGGGATGGGCCGGGGTGTGATAATTTCCCGGGCCGGTAAATTTTACCTATCCGACCTTGTCAACCACTGACTTTTGCTTTTTAAAATTTTGTGGCTGAAAAATTTAAATGACATATTTCGAGTAAAATAGTATTGAACATGTTTATTTTTATGAAAAAACATCTTTAATAAGGTGAATTCGTGTATCAGGATAATCCGATTAGTCAGAAAGTGTTTATCGTAATAGATAATGCGACACATGTTCCAGATCAAAGAATGAATTTACGCGATTCCTTAATCATTTCTAACTTTTTAAATTTTTTTAAATTAAAAATTGTCTTATCCGCAACACCTTGACCCGTTTTCTGGGTCAACCGTGCGAAGCGAGAATCCATGCAAGAAGCCCTAAGAAAACGTCTACGTTTGAAAGACCTAAAAATCTAGGTTAACAGCGTAATCAATATTTTGTTTTATTTTCGTTTTACCTGTTGCATAGAGAAAAAAGGGGGGCTTTAAACTCTAGGATTTCCGGTTAGTGAACCATAACACGAAAGGAGCGACCTTGACGTTCGTTCGGCCGGCTAGCCCGTCTTCCTACATTTTCATTCCAGATTTCAGCGTTTTTTTTACAAGTTAAAATTTTTATATCGTAATACACGAAAATTGCTTCGCATGCATTTTTATTCAGCTGACAACTTTTATGCCAATTTTCCCCTAAGAATGACTCGGCATTAAAAAACGTGGCAGACATGACATAGCACATATTTTTTTCGTTCTACCTTTCAACTTTTGAACGTTTCATTTTTAACTTTTCATATTAACATTTTCAACTAAAAACACTCTTTATAGCCTATATTGGGCCGGAAATCCTTTGATCTCTAATATTAGCTTATTACACGAACCGAAGTTGTTTTAATAATTTTAACTTTCGTAATTATGAGGCTTCTCGGGTTTATATTTTAAGCCTGGATCAACCAGGATACGTTTGTTTATTATTTGAGAAAAAGGTGGAAATATTTCAGAAGACGAAGCCCAGGATAAATAAGGAAATTTGAAACTAAGAAACTACACCAGGAAAAAGGGTATCAAAGTTGTTTCACCAATAAAAACCCTCAGATGACTCCTTCACCCTCAAAAATCGGATTTCCGAATATTTCCTGGACTTCATGAGGTCCATTTACAGAAACCCTAGGGGTCTTGAACCACCAAAAAATTTTGGTGAAAATCTGAAGTTTGACCTACCATTGTAAAAAACTTAAATTTACAAAATCATGAGCTTGGTAACAGTAGCTATGTCAGAAAATCGATGGATAATCTGATAAAACGTTTCTCACTCATGTAATAAAACAATATTTGCCATGATATTGAATGATGTTATAATTTAATAAAAAATCCTACTCCCCCTATAAAGCAATTAATTCGATTGGATAAATAAAATATTTTCAATATATTTTGTTTACTTGCTTTTAAGATAAGAAATTTTTCAGGGCAGGGAAATTCCTTCGCATAAAATGAGGTAAAGAGCCAACAAGGTAGCCATCGATTTTCATACCAATTTTTTTAAAAAATCACTCGTTCTATATGCAAAATGTGTCCGTAGGCGGGTTAAAGGGTTGGGGTAGTGTGTTGTAAGGTGTGGCGCTTTCGAAGGGTCCCTTTCTCAGTATTTGTTACCTGTCTTCAGGTATGTAACCTTTTTCAAAGCTAAAAAAAATAATTTTTTTTTCACCCTTCTGTCATCATTAGAGGTGAGAGAGAAAAAGAGGGTGAAAAATCCGAACATTCAAATTTTTAAAGTGAAAAAAAGCACAGATTTTTTTTTTCATCCAAAGATTCAGAATCAGAAATAAGCTTTTAACAAAACAAGATAATCCTCCACATGGTACACTTCCCATACTTTCAAAAGATGGTTTTTTTTCTCGTTTTCATGCTCGACAAAAGAGCGAAATGCTAACCAAAAAAAATTTAAATTTTATCTAAAAAGTATGCATCATTTTATTTCCTTTTTATTGAGAAATTAATAAAATGGGTGGTAAATTTTAGGTTCCTCTGTAACGAACAGAATTTAACTAAGTATATAATTCGTGTGCAAAATAAAGAGGAAAGTGTTTAATTTACTAGAAGGAAATTTTTTTTATATGAAAATGCTTTTATTATACGGTACCGGGTGTGCATTAAGTGTGCATAAAAACGGATGGAGTATGCACGGAATATGTAAATGTATGAGAGAAAAAAATAAACGATGGAAGTATTCATAAAGTCAACTTGGGACACTAAAAATTTTTATTACAAAACACCTTTTAAAGTTGTAAATTGTTTATAAGTTGGGCTAATTGGTCATATTCATGTAGGTTCATCTTTCTCAAAATACAGACAGAATGTTTAAAAGATTTTTATATGAAATTTTTTTTATTAATTAACTTTTTAATTATGTGATTAAAAATTTAATTATTTTGTTTAACTTCAGTTATGTTTTTTTTTTTCTTGTTAAAAATGTCATGTTCATGTAAAAAAGGGAACAGGGAAAAAAGATGCTTCATTAGTTTGAATTATCAGGAAATATTGTGGAGATGAAATTTTTATATTGTTTGGTATTGAATAAAGGGGTGAACACGACAGGTTCGCTTTAATCCCCCTCACCCTTGGCACTCAAAGTTCGAGAAACTAATTTTCACGGTTGACTGACTGATTTCAACGTTAGCTCGATAGTCGACCGCGTTGCGAACCCTGAGAAAGTTCATGCCCCGGGCCCTTTTGGACAATATGGCCATTTTCTGTTGTTTAGGGGCGTTCGATATTTGGCATGTCGAAATTTCGAAATTGAAATCGCTTTTAAAATAATCGGAAACAATTTCATCCTATAAATTAACCTCAACGAAAGGCCAACTCGACACCAGCTTAAGAATTTCCTTATTTATGGCTTTTCATTTAGCAGCGTTTAGCAAGTATAAATAAATTATTAGCTATAATTTTCCTAGCTTACCATGGATTAGTTCCTCATTGTTTTGTTATAATTTTATAAATTTATAATCAATTGGATAGATTTTTTTATTTCTCAAGAACTACTCAAGGATCTTTGAACTCTTGTTTTTGAAGGTAAAAAATCACCTTGAAAAATGACGAAGTTTGAAAAAATTGTTTGTCATACTATCACGTCATACACGGAATTACTCGATGAATCTTTAACCCAAATTACGAAACTTTGCTAGTGAAATAAAGGTACAAATATGATAGTCAAGTCAATCTAAGCCTGGGGGTAGGTATTTTGTTTATCTACGGAAATTTGTAGGGGTAGGTGACTTCTCATTAACCACAAAAAAGTCCCCTACCGAAACCCGTAAGGAAAAGCGTCCAGAGCGTTTTTAAGGTGATTTTTTTCGTTTTTTTCGGCAATATCTCGAGAACCGTTAGTCGTAGGCGAAATAATTTTTAGTACAAAATTAAAGATAATTGAATTTGCTATAATTTTGAACTAATATGATTTTTTCGTAGGACCAAACGTTTCTGAGCTACGAGGTCGCAAAAAAACCGGGGTTTTCTATTTTGACCTCTAAAGGACAGAAGACGTCATCTAATCAAAAAAGTGTACTTAATAAAAGTTGTAGAAAATTTAATTAACTTTAAAAAACAACTCTCAAAACAATTAACGATCAACAGGCAGGGGTGGGGGTAAATTTCAAAAAATTTAAAAACAAATTTCATTCAAAAATTGAAATTTCAAAAAATTTTATAAAAACAAAATTAAAGCCTATAATATTTGCTGCAAATTTGATTTAATAAGATTTTTTGTAAGACCAACCATTCCTGAGCTAGTCTCCAAAAAATCGGGATTTTCGAGTTTTTCCTATAAAAAAAGTCAGATTTTAGAAAAGTCGGAAAAAATCATGGAAGGAGATATCCTATCAAAAAAGCGTACTAAGTAAACGCTGTTTAGAATTCAATTTCCATTTAAAATCAACTATCGAGAAGCAATTAACGACCAACATGTAGGGGTGGGGGTAAATTAAAAAAAAACACAATTTTAACCCCAGAAGGACCTGTCGCCTCGTAGCTCAGATACATTTGGTCCTACAAAAAATCTTACTAGGTCAAATTTGTAGCAAATTTAATACTCTTTAATTTTGTATTTATACAATTTTTCGAAATTTTTTGAAATTTGAATTTTATTGAATGACACTTTTTTTAATTTTTTGAAATTTACCCCCCTCTTAGTCCTATTGACTATGACCATCGACTATGATCATGGATGTTAAAATTAGCTGAAAGGAGAATCCAAAGTTTTAAAGCTGCAGACGTGAAATGAAAGTGGGCTATAACATGAAAATGATGAAGTTTTTGTTTTAAGCTTGTATTATTCTAAAGTGTACATTTTAAGCTTCTCAGAATTGAGTGTATACTGTACCACTTTATACCATCTAATATTAAATAAACAATAATCCACTCGCCTAGTAATTTTTTCTCTTCTTTTACATGCAAATTAGTTTATCTTTTCGTACTCAATTTTTTACATAGATAATGTGTAAGGTAGGCCACAATAGACTACTTTTTAGCGGATTTTCATTCAATCAAGGAGCTTAATATATTTTTAAGCGAACTTAAATTATTTTCTGATTTTCGATTTCACGATCATTAAGTGAAAGTCCGGAAAAGCCACGAATTAGTCTTCAATTAAGGAGAAAATAGAAATATTTGTTTTCTACTCAAGAATACAAATTTAAATTTATTGATATAAAAGGTCAAAATGTTAGATAAGGGAGGGCCAATAAACCACATGGGATGCACTAGTTTTGCGGGTTCTTCCTTCCGTGTTATGCAAAACAGTTTTTTTTTCTAAAGAAGACGTTGTTGAGATTTTAAAGGCATCATTTTCGTTATCGCGATGCTGGTGAAAAAGGCCGGAGATGTGTTACAGAGATGATGGTTAACTAGCCTGGGAAGATCTACCGCGTTTTTCCCATTTTTCCAGACACGTGACGCTACTCGGAGATGATTTTATCCGATATTGAGTGGGATTCTACCCCAAGGCGCCTCCCAGGCTTTTTCATCCTTTTTCGGTCTTCCGAAGCCGGCCTCAAAACCGGCTTTTTATCATAAAAATAAAACGCCTTGCAATTGAGAAAGTGGTCAACCTTGAATTCTGTCGGAATAAATATTGGGATGGCAATGAAAATATTAATTGTATTTCCAATGTAACTTAAATCAAGATTAAAGGAGAAAGATATATTGCAGATGAAATAATTTTATCCAATTAAGAAGTTTTGGGTGGTTCTAAATCTCAGATTTTAACGGGAAGTTATATTTTATCAATCCTTAAGCCACGAGTTGTTTCTCTTGGATATTTTTGTACCTCAATAAATTATCTTTTGAAATAGACCGGCCTGAAGAAGTCCCGTTTTGATGTAAAAAAAATGAGTGTGGAATACTTACCGATGCCCTTGGAGCGAAATCTTCAGATGACTTCCCTGACATGAGTGGACGCGGAGGTTTTTTAGCGAGACGGGGCTGGAAGTCGGACGCTTTTCGTGTCGGGTCCTTCTCCAGCTAGACAGACGGACAGGTAATGAGGGGATTCGTGATTTCAGTTTGAACACACCCGTTCGCCTTTCGAGCTTGGCGTCAACTGAACCCGCCTTCCCATCCAGATTGAACCCGACTTCCCCCACCAGTTCGGGAGGAAGTGGGGCGGACTCCCTGTACAACAAAATACCTACTCTTCTCCTTTTTTTTCTAATGCCCAAACCAATTATCTCCAAAAAGGACTTGTATAGATGATTAACAACTTATGAAATTATAGCACTGATGTGCAATATTTGTTCTTCAACAGCAAATGGAATACATATTCAAATTTCATTCCTTAAAGCACTAATGGTGTCTTCTTTGTATGTACTTGGACTTTGAAGTCAAAGGTTCTAATGTGGGATGTATAGCTAAAGGGTGGTAAATTTGCTTTCCACTATGTTAATTGGAGCAATTAGGGCAATTGGACAGCCTAATGGTCTTGTCGAAGTAGCAAACTCTGAAAATTTTCTATATTTGCTGTAGCAAACTACCAGAATCTTGTATTAGATAAATCGGAATTGTTCGAGCGTAGAAATTCGTTCTGGATCGATTTCTCATCGCGTTAGGAGACAATAAATACCGACAACGAAATCAGTTGGTTTCGAGATCCATAGCTCGGAAAATTTAATTTAGCGAAGCACAGGCTATAAATGTTGTAACTTCATTTTGGACCTAGTGAACCACTTTTTTATCGTGGAATTTCACGTAACGTGAGATGTTTTCAAGGAAGTAAAATTGAATCAAAAAAACATTTCATGTAACCACAATCCGTGGCTATCAAAATGTCACTTGCATCCCCATTTTAATGGTCAGCGAACACGAAAGCTCAATTTACATGAACTTTTCACACTTTTGGACAATCTGTCGGAACGGACGGTTAAATAAATTCATGCAAATGAAAAATTTAACTAAAATAACCGGAAGTACGTTTCTGGGATTCCCAGAACTAATGACTTTTTCCTTTCGGAGGTCAAAAATGTTCTTTTTTTTATAAACGATATTAAACCAAAAAGATCGTCGTATACCAAACAAAACTGACATCGAATATTTCCTTGACGATTCCCGCTCAATTCGTATTATTAAAACCTTTTTACTGTGTTACGTGACCTTTCATTCCGAAAAATTTTCAAATCTCGTGTCTCACGTGAACTTTGACAATTTGACAAAGGGGGCGGTTACCCTTTTTACCCGACTTTTTTCCCCTCTTGTCTAGAAACTTTTGATTTGCATTTCGCAACGATAAAATAAATAATTTTCAGAGTTTGACAATTCAATGTTCAAAATGTTCGACCTAAATTTTTCGACCTGCATAAACCTATTTTAGTAGGTAAATTTTTACCTGCTTATCTGTGCAATAAAAAAATATATAAAAAATGAAAAGAAAAAAAATGGCTTAGGTATGTACACGACAAAATATGACCGTCTCATAAACTCAAATTCTTGAACAAAGGAAGGTAATGCCCACGATGTCCTAGCGCCTTAACTTGATGTTCAGACCTACCCGCATGACCTATCTGCGTGGCGGGGCTTAAAAAAATGGTTGTTAACGTTTTTTAGGGTGGCAAACACACATTTCAAGACAGTTTTGGGATTTAATTTTTTCCCCCGATGACTATTGAGGTCGGTCTCTTGGAGGCTTTCGGCCTTTTTTTAAATTTTAATGTAGGTAATTATTGAAGAAGGCACCCTCATAAGTACAAACATTGATAATAGACCAGCTTAATCGATGAAAACGCGAGTTCCGGTGATGGAATCCGATTTGAGGTTGGGTGTTTTTGCATCTGTGATGTGAACACATAACCGGATAGGTTTTGTCGAATAGATAATACCCAGGCTTTCGATCTAGAACGGGGAGTAGTTAAACTCAAACAAACCTTAATAAACACACACGTGCATCTACATACACCTATGTAACGTTTCATGTTATTTCGATTTAACTTTACAAAACACAAATCAAACAAGCCGCCATCAAAGGGAATACATAGTTAGCCCTGTCAATTATTTTTTCAATACATACCGGAAATTATCGGTGCATTCAGGTTCTCATTTAAAATAACTAAGAGAGTCAAAATTTTGATTTCTACGTGGCTTAAAGAAGGAAAAAACATTATAAGTACCTCGATCCACTGGAAAAATCGCGAGGATTTTATAAAATTAGGTTAGTTTCCTTTTGACAAACAAAACAGTTCAAATTAGATAAGTGAGAAGAAAACCCAATGACTCTTATTGGGACCCAATGGCCCATTTAAAACAATAAAAATGTCAACACCACCTTTTGTGGGTCTGTAGACCTGACAACGTTGTTCGATCTTCCTAAACAAATTATACAAGCAAAAACGTTCAGACCCTTTTTTTTGTTTTTTTTGTCTTAGGAGTCACAAAATGTAGAGCGCTGTGGTCAGTATACCTACTGTTTCAAATGTTCGGCGCCCCTCCTTAATTTTTTCCCCTCACGCTTTTAACTTTTAAAAACCCACTAAAAGTACCTATATACCTGCATAAAATTGATTTTATTTAAGCTTTTTCAACGTTAAATTGTTTAGATTTGATTGCCACCACCTATTTGGCCAGTTTTCCCACCATAGGGAACTAAGGGTTAAAGTGGCACTTTTTATTTTGGTTTTTTAGCAAATTTTCAGAGGAAATTTATTCTATTGAGGCTAAATTCACCAATATTTTCAGCTTTAATCAATAAACTCAAACATTTTTTTTGTGAGATTTGTTAGATTAGTGGGGAAATTTGGTTATGGAAGTTCGGAATGGGAGGTGGCAACACTGGTTGTTTCACAACTTTCGCCATCATTGATCAAACTCAATCCGCTTATTTGATTGACGTTCCTTATTACTTACAACAAATCTTGATATTTTAAGTATTTGATTGTCGTTTACGTTATAATTTGACAAATTTGCATTCGTATTAAATTTAAACAGTTTTCGATATTGTTTTGTGATGAAAATAATGAAGTGATTTGAAGTGAAGCTTGGTGAGTCAAACGTTTTGGTTACGTTTTGAACATTTAGTGACGAAAAAGTCTAAAATGACCTCTAAGCACATGACGACGGACGAAGAAAGCGACGACGGATCGCTTTATAATCGATATTTAGCTCAAAGCAGTTCAGAAAGCGACGATTCCTCTTCCAGACCTAGACGGCGACCTTCACAGAAAAAGTACGAACCGAGAGGAAAATGCCTCAACAAAAATGCCGTAATGGCCCGACAGAACCGCATGAGGAAGAAAGCCTACCTGGAAAACCTCGAAGAAGAAGTCGAATCTCTCCGAGAAGAAAACCGAAATTTAAAAAGCGCCTATAAAAAGGACAAAAAGGTCATGAAGAAGATGAACGAAGAAGTGAAATATTTAAGAAGCGTCATTTCAAAAAGGACCGACATCTGGAAGCTGCTCTCCACCCTTAATACGACATTGAAGAAAAAAGAAGCGGTGAAAGTTGAAGCGATACCGCAGCTTGTTGAAGCGATGCCAAATATCCAGCAAGATCGACTCCAGCAGATGCTGAACGACCCAATTCTCCCTCCGCCCAATGAAGACCCTTCGTTTGACTTCATCAACGGCATCGAACAACAGGTTGGTATTTGTCTTCACTTATCAGAAGGACATGTCTCAATGGGGTTTTGTTCACGATGTAACATTTCAGCATTGGATAACGAACTCTTTTTCTAAAATGGTCAGTATCGGTTTTTCTACGACCAAGGACTATATTTTTGTATAAATTTTCTTTTCGTACCCATTTTTCTGTACAAGTTATTTGTTTTACAGTCGCTTCGAGTGTCATTTGGAAGGCTCGCAGTTCACCTTCCTTATGGAATACAAGGTGCAGTAATTTATTATCTATTAAAAAAACACTGTAATGAAAATATTAATAAAACTTTTTTTGTTTCAAAGTTTTTTTTTCTCTCAATATTATTATTTTTGAATTATGTTTCTCATTGCACCCAGTTTTTTTGATTTCAGAGCCCGAGAGGTGACTTCAGAAATG
Organism: Orius laevigatus; assembly: GCA_018703685.1. Taxonomy (NCBI): domain Eukaryota; kingdom Metazoa; phylum Arthropoda; class Insecta; order Hemiptera; family Anthocoridae; genus Orius; species Orius laevigatus. Next base: position 219,611 of record JAGWEN010000109.1, read on the forward strand.
GCGCTTTTGTTATAAAGGTAAAGAAATGTCCAAAAATGGTGTATTTTATCAAAATTGTTATTAACTTAATTGGATCTTAGCGATTGCGGCGGAGTTGGCAAGTCGCAGAGACTCGATGGACTGATATTAATTATTCGCTTCGCTCATCGAAGTTCGACCTATATTTTATGAAGTATTTATTAAGTGCGAAATGTTTTTTTTATATGAACTTCAGGTATAAGTATTGAAAGGCCTTGCAGAATAAAATACCTACCGTCAGGGCTTATGCTCGATTCTGCTATCCTTTTGTCTATTATGATCTCTCACATCCAAATCAAGGAAGTTAACAGCTTAGCAATGCTAAAAGTGTCTGTAATTCAAAAATATTATGTGAAGCAACCGGTTCCATTTTGCCCTATGAAACTAGAGACCTCTATTTGGGTTCTTTTCTCTCCAAAAAAGGTTTAAAGTCCATCAGAAAACCGCATTTCTAACCAATAAATCCATTTAGAAACGGTTTATGGCATGGTTTATGGTTCTTTTGACCTTCGTCAAATGATGATTTCCTAGTCATCGACAAAAGTTTTAAAGTCCATCAACTCTGTTATTGCATTTTCTCAGCTTCTTGAAATCTCTTGAAATCCACTCTCTACTCCTGTCTCCGAATAGCGGTTTTGAGCCTGAAGGACCTCTCAGTGACCGTTGCTATGTTTTGAAGCATACCTGGTCAGTCTGAAATGGTTATGGCTTCACTAAAGAAGCCTCATTTCCATGTGCATTGACTATGCCAACAGTTGATGCCAAACTGCCATATCAAATGGCAGCTGTCAAGACATTAGAGGCCCTCTGATCTATTCATCTCACATTCTAAGTATCAGCCAAAAAATCAGCTTGCCAAGTACATCATTTTCCCATCCAGAATTCGAAAACAGCTATTAATGAAAAACCATTGAAACATTTATTTAAATTATTTTACAATATTTAAAAGGAGCATAAAATATAGCAGTACAGGAATTATAAACTAAAAAAAAAGTTAAATTATTTAACAGTCAAAAAGTATCTAAAAAAAATGTATTGTAGACTAGTGCGCTTCAAAGAGAACTCAAGGTTTGGTTTGAAGAAACCAATAAAAGAATTATAATTTCGGTGACAACAATGTGTTAGGAACCGAGCAGTATTCTTCGAATTTTTTCCGAATGTCAGACGGACGAGGTGAATGACACGGCGATTCTTGGCGGAGAACTTCAATGTCATTGAACAAAACTTGAGCGCCACCACCTGCAGTTGGGATGACATCTCCCTAAAAAAGAAAAGATTAAAGAAAATGTAAATTCAACAGATTTCCATGTAAGATTGCTCCAACCTATCTATCCAAAATTGGTATAGATGAAACCTACATGCATTATCATAACCTAAACGTTCATAGTTTATTTCGCAATCAAAAAGGTTTGTTCATACTTTGTAGAGACGTGTCTCAAGATCTCCATCGCTGTCTTGCTGCTGAGTTAAAAGACAGTATTTACTAGCGACTTCACTTATGTTTTTTACATCTTTCAGATTAGACACGGATTTCCTTTTAGGCATTTTTGGCTGCATGACAGTTGAGAGGGGAACATGCATTTTTGGTCGATGGTCAATCCAAACGTCATTCCCTGCAGAACGAGACCTTCTATGCCGTCTGTTTGAGACAGCAATCTTAAAAAAACAAATATTAAATAACAATTATTGTTGCCCAGAATACCTTTTTTGAAGGCTTCGGCTCTGAAAAAACACCGAAATTGGTCAAGTTGGGAGATTGCGGGGGAGTCTTGTGGGCCAATTTTGACGTACTGGGAGGAGCTTCCTTGTCTGAAGGATCTGAAAGAACTTTTTTGCATGATGATGCTTCGGATTCAGAATCTGAAGAATCTTTGGCCAAAATACGTTTCACCGCTTTGATTTTGCTGTCTTTATTCCGCATTTCGTACTAAAATTAAATTCAGTTATTTGCCTGAAGAGATCATTTTTTAACCTTAAGAGCGGAATCGTGGCTTCGCAGTTTTCTTTCAAACTCCCTATTCAGCCTTTGCTGTTCTTGAACCATTTTTTGCTTGAAGGCTTCTTTGTCTTTTTCTTTTTCCAGTTTCATTTTGCCAAGCGAAGACTCCTTTTGCCTCAGTTCATTCTGAAGTCGCTGATTGCTCAATTCAAGGTCGTTCATTTTCCTTTTCATTTTGATCACCTCAGTATCGGTGGTAGCAGCCTTACTTTCTAAGCTTATCACCTGAAAAAATAGATCAGTATAGATGTCAATGTTTATTTGGCCTTCTACTTTGTCAGATTGAGTTTTAACGATGTTCTGCAAATTGTGATATTCCAGAGTCAAATCCGACGACTCCCTTATCACTTTGACGAACTTATCCTTAGCTCCATCCACTGAAAGAAACAAAAAATAATTTGAAAACGACAAAATCTTAATATTACTCACATCCTTGTAACAAGGATTTCTTGACTGTATCAAATTCTTCCATTCCTTTTTCCAATTTGTCAATCAAATGGGGCAAAACTGCTTCATCATCTTCTTCAATAAAACGAGCATCAGGAAAATCACTGAACCTAAACATGATTTTAAAAGTTAAAAATAAAGGTAAAGCGATTGTCAAACCAGTAAGATCTGTAAGGGCGGTCAATGGATGCAGTGTCACCTCCAGCATTAGCTTCGTATTCCATCACTTCTTCTGGCTAGAAATTCATTTATAATGGTTTATTTTATTACAAAACAAGAGAAATAAAAACTTACATCATTGTGTACATCAACGGTTACAATTCTGTCAATATTGTCGATCTGAAAAACCAAATTTAACATAAAAATAGGCTGGAAATGTCATTGACCTTCAAATTCTAACCTAGCAACTGACTTCTTGAAAAGGATATCTATAATCCGAGTTGCCAGGTTGGGCAGCAAATTATGGAAAATGGGCAACTTAATGCAGCCTAATGTTGCCAAGTTAGGTAATTTTCTACAGATTGGGCAACTTCAAACAGACATGTCAGGTTGGATGGTTTAATGTGAATTGGGCTAGAACAATCCAGTGTTACCAAATTGGAGTCTAATGTAGTAATATTTGGCTACTTTAGAGGCTAATTTTGGCATATTGGGCAACTTTAAACAGTCCAATTTAGCAAGGATGGATGATTTATAGCAAATTGGGCAACTTCAAACAGTCATGTCAGGTTGGATGGTTTAATGTGAATTGGAAAATTTGAACAATCCAATGTTACCAAATTGGGTGATTTTAAGCAGAGAGTCTAATGTTGTAATATTTGGCTACTTTAGAGGCTAATTTTGGCATATTGGGCAACTGCAAATTGCGCAAACAATCCAATGTTGCCAAATTGGGCTGCTTTAAGGCAAATTGGGCTACTTAGGAATCTCCCTACCTGGTACCTCTGTCACTAATTCCTTACTTTTTCCCTTCATGAAAACCTTACATTTCCCTTATTTTCCCTGTGGCTTTGCACATATTATTTAACTTACGTTTCTCTCAGAATAATTCGATTCCGTCGCATCCGACTCAACTTCAGGCTGAGACTCAAGCTCAATTTCAGGACGAGGTCTCTACATCCAAAAAATTAATAAAAAAATTATATCATAAAATTAAATAGTACCTTAAGACATCTTTTTCGGTTCCGTGTAAAGAATGTTTTTTTCGGCTGAACAATCTGCACATCTTGAGTCATCTCGGCGAATTTCAAAACATGCTGAAAAAGGCATAAAGTACATAAAGGCAACTATGATGCTTACCAAAAGTTCTTCAAGATCATTAAAACTCGGTGTGATGCAGAGAACCATGGATATTGTCCCTTCACCTTCAAAGAAGTTTTTGAAAAGATGAGTCAGCCTGGAGTCTCGGTAAGGAACAATTTTATTGGCGCCTTTTTGATTCTCACGCATCACTTCAATGCACATCCTCAGAGACAAAAGCGAATTGTTTATATTACCTAAAATAAAAAAATAAATAAATAAAAAAGAAGAAGAAGACATACCAGCTTCACGGAGGCGTCTTCCTGTATTTTTAGTCCTATTTGTCCTCTCACTCCCAGCCAGATCGACAAGCGAAAGTTGACTGACTGAAATCGAGAACTTATCGGACAAAACGCTGTCTCCTGTCGAATCCGCAGGAACTTGAACAACTCGAATTGTAAAAATGGAATGGCTTCGGCTTGACTCGCTGTTCAATGACGTCTCTGCAATTTTTTTCCTTTTTTCCCCTTTAAAATATGCTTCGTATGCTTCATCAGTACAGCCAACTTCAAGCTCATTTGCTCCATGCACAAACATATTGTGATTGGAGTCTTCTCTTATTATTTTAGACTGCAGCGGCCTAAAAAAAAGTAATATTTGGCCTAAAAAGTTGGCAACATACTTAGGTTTAGGATTTTCTTCAAAGATATCTTCTAAAAGGTCGTAAACTGTGTTGTTGTAGACTTCAACATAGCTGACAAAGACAGCGTAGCGGTTATCTTCTTCAATAAGGTTGATGCAATGATCGTCTTTTATCCTTCCTGCTATGTCTGTGTCGGATTCTGCTTTTTCACTAAATCAAAATTAATTAAATCCATTTTGGTTGTTTGGTGACAAAATACATTTTTTTAGACTTATGCTTGGTCGTGTTAGAGATTTTGTTGACAAGAAGTCGATCCCGAGCGGCTTTGGCGTCTTCTTCAGACTGGATTTCGAAGCCGTTGAGTTTATCGGGGATGACGACGCATTTTTTGATCTGGCGAGTTGAAATGCTGTTGAAAATTACGTCGAGGCTTCGGGGCAGAATGCCGGCGTCATCGTTGGCTCCGGTCATCGTGAAAGTTTTACCGCTTCCGGAAACGCCGTAGGTGAATATGAGGCCATTTTTACCATTAAGGACGTTCTCGATGCAAGGAAGAGCTACAGATTCGAAAATCGCTTGTTGGTCGCATAACTCATCGAAAACTTGCTTGAACGTGTAACGTACTTCTCGTCCCTGAAAAAGCAAGTCCATTATGATCAATTGCCCAATCAGAGGGTCATTGTTGCTGCAAGGGCAACGCAGGAACGAGACAGCTCTTACTATAGTTGGTATTGCATTCAAGAGGACATCAAAGCCAATGAAACCAGTAAAGTTCATAGTTATAAGATAAGGACATATTAATAAGATAAAGACCTAACCGAAAAGCACAATAGTGGAAGCAAACATCGGGGTTTTAACGAAATAAAAGAACACTTACCGGTACAGCATTGCGCCCAGACGAACATAGCAACTGAATATAATGCTGGTCCAAAATCTGAATACATCGTGGCTCATCTGGATTCGGAAGTGGTCGAACCCTGCAGAAAACCTGGATTGCCTCTTTGGCAGCCTTGTTCCGAATCTGGTGCCTTCTGATCCTCTTCGTGCTGAAAAAGATTTGAACACCGTCCACATGAATCGTTCAAAACACTCACATTTCGGCGGCTTTCATTCTTTTCCACAATAAAACAGTGAATAAAAATCAACAAATCTATTTCGTCAGCTGAAGTGTCAAGGATGATTCAAAAAGAAATCTAAAAACGAGTAACACGAAGTTCGAACCGTGGAATTCGACTTTGACCGTTACGGGGCGAGCGGGGAGAGTCGTTGATTTTGTTTGCTCGTGTTTTGAGAATAACGGTCATCCTTATCAACAAGTCGAACTATTCATGACGTCATTTATATCATGACATCTTCCAGTGAATTCAAATTGACTAAGAAGTTTATTATGATTTTATAAATACCTATCTATTATAATTTTCGTCTTGAGCTAAATAAATGATAATAATTAATAATGTTATACCCTACCTTGCCTATGGCTTAGGAGGGCTAGCCTCGAAAAAAATGAATAAATATAATAATAATGATAATAATATTTCTCTTGTACAGAAATTTTCATGTTCCAATTCCTAAATCTCGTCAAAATTCAAAAAATTGGAAAGTAGACTGTTGACAGCATCGTAAATGAATGTCGTCGGCCGTCGCTGGAGATTTTTTGGGAGACTCGTGTAGTCTTGTTATTAGCAGCGCCGGCTTTAGGGGGGGGCGAGGTGGGCGACCGCCCAGGGGCGCCAACCTAAAAGGGCGCCGCGGCAGGGCACCCAGGAAAAAAAACACCAAAAGGGGCGCCAAAAAAGAAAAAGAAAAAAAAAAGAGCCAAAAGGCGCAAGACAAAAAAAAACCACTAGTGTGTACTGGAGTGTACTAAAGGCTTAGCTATCTCCGAGCCTGTATCTCCGGTTGTACTCAAACTTTTTCTGTGAAATTTTTTTAATTATTTTATTTTTTAAATTAGGTAAATGACGATCAACTAGGGTGCTCCTAAAAAATACAATATTCGCTAGGAGAAAAAATAGAATAATCTTATTCTCCGATTTGCTCCCGAACTTATGAACCGATTTTCGATTTTTCGGTCTCGCTTTTTCTAATATTTTTTGAAGATACTCCTAATGGAGTCGAACTTTATTTTTTTTAAATTTATACAAGAAATAAAATAAAAAAAATCTGGAAAAAAAATTTTTTGGAGCACATTAGTAGTTCGGCATTTAAAAATCAACGAAATTTAAAATTGTTAAAATTTTTTGAGTAGAACCGGAGATAATCGGAGAAAACTAAAACCGGGGCCTTTAGTACACTCTTGAGAGGGGCGCAAGAAAAATAAAAAAACTCGCTAAAAAAAAGCTTTAAAAATTAATAAAACCTGGTACCTTGTGAGGTAAAAAAATTATAAATATGTAGTCCAATTAGTAAAGTTTGGAGTGCTTGAAGTAGTCCAATCGGGACATATTGGACCGCTGCCATTAGTCCAATTTGGCAAGTTTGGACCTTCTTTAAGTAGTCCAAGTTTGGACTACTTGACGTAGTCCAATTTGGCAAGTTTGGGCCATCTTGAAGTAGCCCGATTAGGAAAGTTTAGACCTCTTCTAGTAGTCCAATTTGAAAATATTGGACCTCTTCTATTAGTCCAATTTGAAAATATTGGATCTCTTCTATTAGTCCAATTTGAAAATATTGGACCTCTTCTAGTAGTCCAATTTGAAAATATTGGACCCCTTCTAGTAGTCCAATTTGGCGAGGTAGGGCAGCTTGTAGTAGTCCAAATACGCAATTGTCAAGTTTGGGCCTACTAACTTTTTATAACCTACTACGTTTTTTTCTTACATATCTACCTACCTACCATATTTAGATAAAATAGGGATTTAGAGGGGGGGGGGAGACCAGGGCGCTTGTATTTGTTGGCCCAGGGGCGCCAATTCTGTAAAGCCGGCACTGGTTATTAGCCAGTCGAAAAACCATTTCTTCTATGAATGGTTGCTAAAGAACAAGGGCCGAAGAATGGTTGGCCCTGAAAAGGGCCGAAGAATGGTTGGCCCAGGAAAGGGCCGAAGAATGGAATGAAGGACCGGAAGGATGTTTTTAGGAAGAACAAAGCCAGAACCGCCTTGACAGAAAAAAACCTTTTGAGTGGACTTGGAGTGTGAAAACTGGTCTGTAGTTACGTGGGGGCCGTTAACAGTTAACAGTGGGATACGCTTGTTGGTCTTGAAAGGGCCTTTTTCATTTTGGCCCTGAAAAGCGCTCGCTGATTTCCCAATACGCCTAGCCAAAGACCCATCTAATTAATCCTTCCGGAGATTAGTTAGATGGGTCCTTGGCCTAAACCGTAGCCTTACCTCTTAGCTGCTTACGGTGCGCAAGTCATATATTTGAATATAGATAGTTAAAACTTAACTGAAAATTTATATTCAAAGATATGACTTGCGCACCGTGAACAGCTAAGAGGTAGAACTACAGCTTAGGCCAAGGACCCATATAACTAATCTCCGGAAGGATTAGTTAGATGGGTCCTTTGCCTAGGCGTATTGGGAAATCAGCAAGCGCTTTTCAGGGCCAACATAAAAATGGCCCTTTTTAAGACCAACAAGCGTATCCCAATAATGTTTGCGGCCCCCACGTAACTTCAGACCAGTTTCCACAATCCAGGTCCACTCAAAAGGATCTTTTCTGTCAAGGGGGTTCCGGCTTTGTCCTTCCTAAAAACTTTCGGCTCTTTTATTGGCCAACAGTTCCTTGAAACTTGATGTTGGCCCAGAAAAGCGCTCGCTGATATATGCTAATGTTTTCAAGGGTTTCTAATACTCCTTTGCCGTTGTCTTACCGCCTAAGCCAAGGAGTCACCTTTCTGATGTGATTGTTTTGAATGGAAAGAAATGGTTGGCTCAGAAAAGGGCTGAAAATTCGTTGGTCCTGAAAAGAATCAAAAGTGATAGGTTGGCCCCGAAAAGAGCCCAAGAATCTTTGGCCCTGTAAAGAGCCAAAAGTTGTTACCGAGGGTCAATTCGACATTAAACACCTTAGGAACATCCGCTGTCCTTGAACAGAGAGGCTTTCAGGGAAACAGTAATAATCAACCATTTTATTTTAAAATTTAAACAACACTTATATTATTTTTGTTTTTATACATAGAGTTTTATAAGCACAAGTGCTTAAGTAACCAAAATTTGAGTATCTAAACATTTAACATTAAAAATAAAAATATAATTATAAACCGATGCATAGCCTAAATTAGTGTAGGTACAATAAAAAGAATATCGTTTGATTTGACTTTGAAGAAAAATCAAATATCTCAGCCTTCTTGATATGTTTGTCAAGAGAGGCAGCGAAATGATCACCACAAAATTGTATTCCCATTGTGAGATCTTTATAAATACATTCCGTTGACCAAAAAGTCAGCGTCGTGGGCATAACTTGACTTCCCTCCCCTTCGCATCCTCCTCCGAACCATCCTCATTCGGCATCCGACCAATACCACCATGATCACCGTTATGCAAAGGCCTAAAAATCAACAATTTTGAAATGTCATGTTATAATAAAAGTTACCCATTGTAAGCGATAAGATAGCTCCGCTTGGATTCGTACTGTGTCCGTCTATCTCAGCATCAATTGACACTTCTTTGATTTTGGACTCTGCAGAAAGTTTCTCAACTTTCATATGCGAATTTTTGACATTATGAACAGCCGATTCTACAAGAAAAGGATTATTTTTTGCATTAAATTGCAACTATTTTCACGCAACCTTTTGGAGCTGAGGTTGGGGCCACTGTTGTCTCAATTTTTTGCTCACTGCTTACAGTTTTTGGATCGACTTGTGGAATAGGTGCCTAAAAAATTATTTAAAATTCATTTTTTACATTAAATTCCCTTACTTTTCCTTGATAAGGAGGATTCATTTGTCGGTAACCTGGTTGCTGGCCTTGACTGTAAGGCTGGCGGTTCCGATAAGACTCCTCATAATAATAGTCCGGGCTGTTGGGCGGAATTTGGGGTTCAACTCTATTTGGGCCATCTTCCAGTGGAGGACCCTCTAAAATTTTACAGGTTAATGGATTAAATAAAGTATAAGAAAACAACCATGAGTCCTTCTTCCTGGCTGCCAATTGCGGGCGGCTGATTTTGTGGGAATACTCTGTACTGTGTGTTCTCATAATAGTATTTTGGTAGCTCATTTGGCTGCTCATTATAATTACCCCTGTAAAAATTATAATTAAAAATTAATTCAATTGGTTTAAAAAAATAATTACTTTGAAGTTTCTGGAGGTGAATAAGGATGCTGGTAATGATCTGATTGAGGTACAAGGCCATTCCCTTTGTGGGTAAAAATTTGACTTTGCCCTGAAAATGATTAAAGTTAAAAAAAAATCTATTGTGATGTATTGTACCTGGTCGATATTGATGATATTGAGGATCTTGGCGGTAATTCATCATCTCGCCTTCTCTTCCATACCCAACTCTGGAGTTTGAACCAACTGGCAAACTTTGTGGCAAACTGTTTGAATTCGGTGCCAACTGAGGGTCGTCGACTAAAAAAAAGTTGAAAAGCTCTCATAAGGTAGAGAATTATTTACCAAACTGCTGGCGCTGTTGCCATTGATTTTGTAGTTCGCTGACCGAATTGTCTACTCTGTTCCTCCCCTCGACCACTGGATATGACTCAGGAGGTGGATCATGGATCCTCACTGGAACTGGTGTCGCTGCAATTTTCACTGAAGCTGCTGTGCTTGCTAGAATATTTCAAAAGTATGAAACAATTCAAAATTTATTAACTTACGAGTCGGACAGCCGAGTTCCGGAGCTTCATCGCTTCCATCCGCACACTGAGTTATTCCATCGCACGCATTATAAATGGCAATACATTCCTTACTCGTGTGACATTCAAACTGATATTTTCTACATCCTTTCTCTAAAAAATATTAATTAACACATTTTATGGGTAAAAATCCTTTTTTTACTTTGACTGCTTCCATTATCAAGCGGGAATTCGGCGATTTCTTTTGTTTTCGAAGCTTGAGTGGTTGGCTTATATGCTGTCGGCAAAGGTAAGTCAGGTTTTTGTGGCTCTCTAAAAAATATTTTATTAAAATTATAAAATATTTGAATTTTTATACCTTAATTTGGTGAGCTCGTGTTCATGTTGGGTTAGTTTTATTTGAGATTCTAGTTCGGTAAGCTGTCGATTTATTGCAAGCACAGCACTTGTGTAGTTTTGATGTTTGGTGAATTTGCATTTGAAATATTCTGAAGGCCCACATTGGAATAAGTAGCAGCTTCCAGGATTCTAAAATAAGAAGAAAAAATAAAGATAAGGTGGTTGAGGAGAGGTTAGCTGAGGTAGTCATGGAAAGAAGTTGAGCTATTGGCCAGTGATTATGGAGTACTCAATTCCTATTGGACAAGGAGTACGAAACACTTGAACATTCTATTCGGTCATGATTGAACCTGTATAGATAAACAGGGGTTTTTCATTAGAGGTTGCTACTCACTTTTTCTTCAAATACGAAGACGTCACAGGAGTCCGTTTCGCAACAAAGGCGTTTGCAGTCGTCTCTCGATGAAACGTCCCTTTCGTTCAGATATTTCGCCCCGATAGCCTTCGAGTCTTCCGTGCGAATTATTTTATCCTCGTGGATATCGAAGCTGTCAAGACAAGTGGCGAAATCGACGGATCTCGGGAGGTCAGAACTCGCCAGCCCGAAAACGATCAAAAAAACGAAAAGCCCAAAAGGCTTCCACATTCTTTTTAAAGGGGTCCAAGAACGAGCTGTTCAAAAATTACATTTATTTCGCAACCGGGATGGAGAAAAACAAGAAAAGCTTCGGATTATGTCGGACGACGGGCACAGATGGTAAAAATCAATACCACGGCCACTTTAAAACCGGCGGGTTTCCCTCTTCCAGGCGAACTTTTCAACCAAAATTACTAATTACCAATTAAAACATTAAAATCTCATTTCACGCTTTGATTATAACTGAAATTTGAAAACAGACATCATCCGGAATGGGAAAAATGGCGTTTAGGTTAAAAAGGTTAATTTATTACGAGGACGCCCACAGAACTACGTCCTCGGGTGCAAAACAAATTTTAGGAGATAAAAGTGTAAGAACTTTGAGATCTTAGGTACTTTTATTTATAAATAATCAATCACAAAGGAAAATTAATACCTAATTTCTTGCTGCTTTTATGCCTTCATTAGGGGTGAAATACGTACGTCATAACTCCTACTATATCGAAGATGCAGGTTCGAACCTGTTTAATCTTGAAAAGGTGAAGTAATAAAATAAAAAAATCCAAGTTGGATAACTCTGGAGGGTCAATTTTTTTTCTTCTCTCAAACAACTCTCGTTGGAATACTCTAGACACCAGAGAATTTCATTATTGGGTGATTTGGATCTTTTGGTTAATGTGATGGTTTTGCACTTATTTTTGGTTGTAAATTTCCTGGGGGAGGGCGGATTTCTTCAAGCATTGATATCACACAATTGGGATGGTTTGCATTCGTATACTTCATCAATAATTAAAGACATTACCCCAACTCAACCCATAGACCATAACCCCCCAACTAGCTTAACTAATTACTTCCTTGACTAGTAACCCTATTCCTATCTCCATTATTTCAAAAGGGCGAACGAAGCAGGGGGAGGGGGGTGTTGTAAACCTGGATTTAGAACTATATATTCTAATGTTCTTAACCAAGATAAAATCATTAAATTAAATAAGTAGTGCACCAGTTCTTTTGCATGGTGAAATCCCTCGGACGCTTGGACTATAAGGGAGGGGCTAGGGGGTGTGGTAGGATCAAATCTTGGAATAATAAAATGGTTAATCGCATAGGAAGTGATTGGAAGGATCGGGCCTTGTGGAGACCATTGGATTGAAGGGTTGTTTGGGGTAATTTGACTGTTCGTTTTCCGAGGATGGGTGGCCTTATGGCATATGGCGAAAAAGTCGTTATTAAAAAGCAGTGCAGGCTTTACAGAATTGGCGCCCCTGGGCCACGAAACAATACAAGCGCCCTGGTCTCCCCCCCCCGCCCCCCCCCCGGCCCCCTAAATCCCTATTTTATCTAATAGGCCCAGGCATCTTGGATATTTAGCGGGAAAATTAGGTACAGTCGTAATCTCCTCTTATTTTATGTTTTTTGTGGTGCGCTGATTACGAAAGTCTGTAAGTTTGTGCCCACGAAAATTTTGGCGCGGTAACGGCGTTTGTGTGCATACGATTGGCTAAATAAAAGTCTAAGAATTTTGGCACTATTTTGAGGTTTTTTATGATTTATATCTCAAAACTATATGGTTTTTGGCGTATTTGGCCGTTGTCGTTGTAGATTACGCCTATAAAATTACCTATAAATCCATATTAATGTCCTTTGTGCTGAATTCGGTGCGGCGCGTGCGCTTGCGAGTGTACAGGCTAATCGACGGTCCACAAAGATGACTCCGTTTTATGAGCGCTGGAAGAAGAGATTAAAAGAATTAAGTGGCTCTTTGACAGCGGTCACGTGTGTGTGGAGAACTTTCTCCGCCGGTGATTGAGCTCGGACTAGTCTGCATTTACAGGTAATATTTAGTGCCTGGTTCGTTTTACTTTAAAAGTTGTAAACGAGGAATCCTGTATCTATTATACGTTTTGGCTCCAGATGGTCCAAAATATCGTAGTCGAGGTAACGTGAACGACGGCGTAGGGGATTCTGGTTGTTACACACACATGCTTTGGCTCTGGAGCCAAAGCTATTGATAGATCGCGAAGATGCCGGACTGAATTTTGTTTAGAACAAGTGATAAATTGCTTTAAAAGCGAGGGTAGGGTCCGGTTTTGTGTGGCGACTGGATAGCTTTGCTGCGGGCAGATCGCATAAAAACGTATAATTGAAAAATTGAAGGTAACTCATATTTTTTCATAGACATATTTGGCTCTGGAGCCAAAGTCTTGTTAGAGCACGTATTCGAGCAAGAACTTTATTAAAAAGATAGGCAAGTGATAAATTATACCTTTAAAATCATGAGGTAGCGGGGCTCGCGGATTACTTGGTGCAGCAGCGATAGCTTTGGCTCCAGAGCCAAAAACGTAATCGATAATTTAGCGATGTGTGCTCAAGTCATTTGTCACTAACATATTTGGCGCTGCTGAAATGAACTAAAGGGTATTATAGATATGCCGTAGTGCGGCTACTTTACGGTAATAAGCGCTGAATTACGCCGGATTTGTATGAAATGATTCTAGTGGTCCGTGGTTTGGATGGGCAGTAACGTAAAGTATATGGCTTTGGGACACGAACCATAGACGGGCGCAAAAACGTACTGGTCTTAAATATGTGATCAGATACTTCAAATTTTCCGACTTACAAATCATGAGAAATCAGCATGCTATAAAAAGCGTGCATAGGTATTATAGTAATACCGTAGCTCGGACTACTTTTACAGCAGCACACGAGGAGCAGCTAAGGCGTAACCTTAAATGAGACTGGATAATCTGGTTTGGCTCACGAGGACAGGCGGATTAGCTTTGGCTGACCCAATGAGCCAAAAATGTGTGCGTTCAAAATTTGGATCGAGACAGCGCGTTCAATTATTTACATTGCAAATGTAGGCTATGAAAACCAAAGGCTTATAATCCGCATCCGGACAGACATTTGACAATAAGTCTATAAGTACTTTAAAATATAGTATAGTCCGGTTTGGATGCGACTATTAGACCTTGGCTCTATAGCCTATAACGGTTAGTCTTCTGAATAATGAGCGAAAATTCAATATTCAATTGATAATTTAAAAAATCTAAGGAACGCGGTGCGTTCTCGCCCATTGGCTTTAGAAGCGGATACTTAAAAATAATTTAATAAAATAGTATTAGAAAAATCATGAAAATAAATATAAAAAAATAAATAAATAATTTAAAAAAAGAAAAATAAATAAAAAAAAAATAAAACGTAATAAAAATTAATTGAAAAATGTAACGTAATAAAAAAAAAAAATTTAAAAAATTAATTAATAAAAAATAATACATTTTAAGTATGTATAGTTAGTTCATGGCGCGAATTTAATTCCTTCTTTTTCCAGTAGAATGAATAATGAACAGAGTGGGATATAATATATCCAAGCTCTTTCATTTATTCAGATACATATTAATGTATCTGTTTTTTTATATTATAAAATATATTATATCTATTTTAAAATAACATACTTTATGTGTTAAAATATATTTTATTACATATTAGAAAAAAACTTTTCAATCGTGTGGGATTTTATGTCCGAAACTACCACTGCTCTATACTACTGAGCCTTTCCCAGACGGAGTTTGGGACCGTGCTTGGAGTTTTTATCCTATTTATATTTCCCCATTTTTGTACATACCTACATAGCTCATACATACCTAGTTTCTTTAGCACGCTTTATAGTTGATGACCACTACTTTTAATTTTGAACATGTTCCTGATTCCTGGACAGCGATCCCACTACAGGCGTCATTAATAGTGTACTTAGTGTAGATTTGATATCATTAATATCATACAGTATATCAGAAATAGACGTGGTTCCCTCTAAAATACCACGTAGGGGTTTTTTAACTCTCCCGTTTTTTGAAAATTTTGAGACCCTTTTTCCAGCGCTCTCTAACGGCCGTTTCTCTTGTAAACCGAATGTCGCTAAGCTTAACGGATTTTATAGGGTAAAAGCAAATTTTTATTATGAGCTTTCATTTGGTACTGAGTAGAAAGTTGCTGACACTCGAATATGGAGATATAATCAAAAAACCACAAAAGTGCCAAAATTTTGACTGCAATTTTGACAAGGTTCGCTGCCGGGCAAAATGTTGGCCAAACTTCAGATTTGTAAACGGCGACCCAAAAAACATAAAATAAGAGATGGAGATTACGACTGTCACCTAATTTTCCGCTAACTGCTGCCCTTTTTTGATCTAGATGCTGGCTATAAATATGGTAGGTAGGTAGATCTGAAGAAAAAAAACGTAGTAGGTTATAAAAGTGTAGTAGGCCCAAACTTGACAATTGGACTACTTGAAGTGATCACAAAAGTTGCGTATTTGGATAACTATACTACAAGCAGGCCTGCCCTAACCTCTCGCATCATTGGACGACTAAAGAGTGTCCAATATTTTCAAATTGGACTACTAGAGAGAGGTCGAAACATATTTTCAATTGACTACTAGAAGAGTCGTAGAACTTTCCTAATCGGGCTACTTCAGATGGTCCAGAACTTGTCCAAATTGGACTAATGTCAGCGGTCCAATATGGCCCGATTTGACTACTTCAAGCACTCCAAACGTTACGAATTTAATTGGACTACATAATTTATAATTTTGTTATCTCACAAGTACCAGGTTTATTATTTTTTAAAAGCTTTTTTTGTGAGCGAGTTTTTATTTTCTTAAAGCGGCCCCTCTAAAAAGAGTGTATCTAAAGCCCCGCGTGTTTAGTGTTTTCCCCGACTATCTCCGTTCTACTCATAAAAATTTTTAACCGTGAGAGGGGAATTTCGTTTATTTTTAGAATGCCGACGAGACTACTAAGGTGCTCCAAAAAATATTTCTCCAGATTTTTTTATTTTATTTCTTGTATAAATTAAAAAAAACAATTTTCACGTGCGACGTCCATTCGGAGTATCTTCCAAAAATATTAGAAAAAGCGAGACCGCGAAAATCAGAAAATCGGTTCATAAGTTCTGGGAGCAAATACTGGACAGATAAGATTATTCTATTTTTTCTCATAGCGAAATATTCTATTTTTTTAGGAGCACGCTAGTTGGATCGTCATTTATTTAAAAAATAAATAATTAAAACAATTTCACAGAAAAAGTTTGAGTACAACCGGAGATACAGGCTCGGAGTAATAGCTAAAACCGGGAGCCTTTAGTACACTCCAGTACACACTAGTGGTGTCTTGGCGCCTTTGCCCTTTTGGCTCGTTTTTTTCTTTTTGCGCCCCTCTGGGCTGGCTCTTTTGGTGGTTTTTTGTTCTTACGCTTTTTTTTTCCGCCCTTTTGGGTGTTTTTCCTGGGTGCCCTGCCGCGGCGCCCTTTTTGGTTGGCGCCCCTGGGCGCGTCGCCCACCTCGCCCCCCACCCTAAAGCCTGCGCTGTAATAAAAAGTTCCGTCAGGGCAAGCTAAAGACAGCTAGGTTTATAAAATACAGACTATACACAATGTATAAACCTCGCCAGACAAGCGCTTTTATTTCTGATCTGAGCCCTTCGTAGGCTCACCACAAAGGCATAGAATTACCTACAGAGTACAGATAGATATTTAACAAATAGGCACATAATATGTAGTATTCGATGGGTGAGCATCGGCAACGGTGGCGCTCAAATCGGTGAAGAAATCGAGGCGCAACCTAGGAGTCGAAACACGAATTGAATCTCTCATTCGCTTTTCGTGACGTATGAACAGCTGATCAATGTTTTCCTTGCGATTGAACGGCGTTCGATTCCGTGCGTGAAATAATAAAAATAAAAAATAGGAAAAGGAAATCTCGTGTTTTCCATCGATCTCGAACATATGTTTGCCTCAAACTATATAAAAACGTGTTAGTACCAAAAGGGGGAACGGTCCCCCAAGTTCGTGATTCACCAACGCGTTTTCGATGTTTCTCTCCGTTCAATCCGTCTCGAAAACATAAAATCCGATTGGAGAATTCGTTACTCGAGGGTTTGAGGATGGAGTCCGAGAGTTTGAGTATGTAGTGTACGATTCGTTTTGGGGTCTTTCGTGAGAATGAGTCGGTCGGACTATTTGCCCCTTCATCATCACCACCTTCCGAAGAAGGGATTCATCCTTCGGGTGCCCATCTCGAAAGTCGCCTGGATCACTTGCCTCATGCCCTTCACCGCCTTCATTTTCTGCATCATATGGTCCCTCATGTACAACTTCGAAGATTCGACTTTTACGCATTGCAAGGTGAGCACCACAAATTCAGATGATTCAACTAAAGTCACAATTGCAACTCTATCATGCCTAGCTGAATTCCTATTGTCCTTCAGTCCTCCCCAGCAGCACCAATTCTGGCGTGGATTAACTTCCCATATTGTTCATTTTCCTCCAGCGTACCCTTCAAAGTAACTCAACCTCTATTGTTGCTAACTGACAGTACACAACCTACATGTTGATAAACTCCTTTCACTTTCCTACTGCAGACCTTTCAATTTTCAACCTCTATGGCACCTAGCTGCTTTCAACACATTCAATGCAGTAAAACTTCATGACTGAATAAATGCTTGCAACTTCCACAATTTTTGAACGATTTTATTGATATTTATACCGTTGGAAAGCTAGTGGTACAAATAGCGATGAAATCTGTCAAAATTTGTAGAAGTTATGGATCAGTCACGTAATGAGACATCATCGCATTAGATCAATGGTGATCGAATCCTTTCACTTTCCTGCTGCAGACCTTCCAACATTGCTCAACCTCTGTTACACCCAGCTGGTTTTTTCAACCTGGTTATTCTCAGTGTTAGCCAATCTTCCATCTAACACCAAATCCTATCAATTGGTCCTCTATCATTAGCTGGGCCTGGTAAATTTCGTCTAGATTGTAATTTTTCTTTCCAGAAAGTATTTTTCATAGTTTTAGTATTTTTGTGGTAATTGAAAAGTCAGTAATTGACCTCAATTAACCCAATTGTTATAATTAAAAGTCTCATTTTTACATTTCAGGTTCAAAATTTCCTTCCTTCTATCTCAGCGGCAATAGGAAACTACCGCACCCAGAGGTTTGTCTGGGGAACTGCGATCGCAATGCATTCTGGGCCAAGATTCATGTTCACCGCGGTTTATCGCCAATATTACCGCGACGTCCTCAACATCAAAGCTCAGAAACTTGCTCTCGTCGCTTGCATTTTCAGTGTCGTCGAAAACATCGCTCTCATCGGATTGACATTTATCACCTCAGCGTACAATTACGGTATCAAATTATCCGTATTTTATCCAAATATTAATTTTTCCTTTTCAGCTATACACGAAAAGTGTTTTATGACATTTATGATAACTTCAGAACTCTACATGGCGTTAACCTGTTATATATTAACTAGGGAAAGACGAATCCCTGCTGATAATATGGAAAGTCGCTCTTTGCGGTATAAATACCAGCTTTTAGCGATAAATATGACGTCGTTTGCTGCTGCCGGGTACTTTTTTATCCGCCACAATCGACATTGCGAACCTTATGGTGAATATGAGATAAATTTTGATGTTTTATTTGCTGTTTTTAGTTTATTCGGCGTTTGCGTTTTTTGAATATATTGTGGTTGTGACGAATATGGCGTTTCATACGACGGTCTGTCTTGATTTTCATGCGAGGTCGTTACTTATTGACTCGAACGGCCTTGAAGTGGTAAGCTGACCTCCGACGGAAAGGTGGGAACCGTCCGGATAACAGACGGCCCCAGGGGCGACTGACTGCGACGCCCAAACGCCCGTCGGACTTACGAGCGGCGGGATTTACGTGACGCTCGTAGAGCCGCTCCCGACGATTACGACGCTCCCGTCGCTCCCGATCCCGACAGATCCCGAGCCTGACGACAGCGTCTACGGCTTCGGGGCCGAATGGCTCCTCGCCCTCGACTGCCGAACTGACTGGAGGTTCAACCAGAACAATAACTATGTAATATCCGTACTTAAGTCCTGATGCTTCAAGCAAACAGGTTGTCCAGTGTGAGTTCTTTCGTCGAATTTCTGGATTTTGTCACTCATTTCCAGAAGACTGAATTTTTTCCAAAACATTCCATCTCTTTTCGTTTCATAAACGGGTATTTAAAAAAAAAATTAAACTGCATATATTATAATTTAAGATTCTAATTTATTATTTCATAAAGTTTGCTTCAAGTGCCAGTCAGAAACCAGGAAAACCTTCCAGGGAAATTCTAAGAATCATTAAAAAAATTTGTTAAAAATTGTGGATGTTACGGTCATTTAAAGGTTCAGTCATGTGGACTCAAAAATACTGCGTTTTTCAGGATCTCTTTGGACCTATTGACTTGAAATTTTTAGAGCATTTTCTTATATTAAATAATGTTAGTGCCAAATTTCAAGTCAATCTTTTTTTTTTCCCCTTCATCATTAGTCCAGTCAATATATACATTGAACATGGAAAAAATTGGGGACTTTTGAAACGTTTACAGTTTGTTTGGGGCTAAGGTGGGATGACTCTTAATTTTTCCAACTCGAGAAACCTGTGCTAACCTCAGGAGGGGCGAAAAAACAAGCTGATTTTCGGTTTTTTGCCTATAAGTCCTAAACTAAGCGTTTTATGACAAAACACACTCTATTCAATATTGTAGGGCATAAAATTTTCAACAATTTATAATTTGATAAATTTTCCCGTAACCGTACTGCTTATCGAGATACGCCCTATCTAAATTTGAGAAATTCAAAAAACAGATGGTTTTGGCCCCCTAATAGGTTCAACCAGTTCAATTTGGCGTCTGATGGGTCAGTTCTATGGTTATTGACCATAAATTTCGTTATGCTGGAACACCTGGGTGGAGGGGAGAGCAGAGACCAACCTCCCTTTTTTCTTTTCTTTTTTCCCCCTTTTTTTCTTTCTTTCTCCTTTCAACTTACGTTCTTGAAACTTAATAAATATTGGTAAGTAGAAAATTTATTAAATTATAATTTGTTGAAAATTTTATGCCCTACAATATTGAATAGAGCGTGTTTTGTCATAAAACGCTTAGTTTAGGACTTATAGGCTAAAACAACAAGAGATGTTCAGAGATTGGGGGAGGTTGTGTAAGGTTGGGGTGGTGGTGAGAGTGATGGGGGAGGGGGCATTAGTGGAGAGGTCTGCAGGTGAGTACTGGATTCTCATCTTTTTTATCTAATAAAAGACTGGCATTTGACAACAAATCTTCTCAGGTAATAAATATGGAAAGTGGATATGCCTTTGAGTGTAGAAACCATCATTCGATATCGAATGTAGAGTATCAACACATTCAAAGCTTATTCTAAACTTGATGTCTATTTTCTCCATCCCTTATAGACATTCACTCTACTTAAAATCCTCAATTACTTACTTGTTACTTAATTTATGGCTTCTTTTCCTCCAGTATTTTATTCCTTCCGTCAGTATTGTGATCGTATTTTTTATTTTTCCTCCAGCTTTTTGTTTTTGCTTATATATTATAGCATTTAAAATGCAGGTTTTATTGTGCAACTGTATTATAAGGTTTTTTCAATGTTTCCAAGCAGGTATTAAATATTCTGTATTGTAGAATCATCGAGAAATTTTTTTTTGGTTTGTTGGCCAACTTTAGTTGGAAATCCTTTGTAGGTATCATTTTATCGATCTGAGTTTGTGATAGTGTTTCCAATTTGGCTATTTTCCGTTTTCTTTTTGAGGAAAAATATTCTATTTTTTTATACCAAATAAAATGTTTTAAAAGAAATGTTAGAATTGTAGTTATTTGTGAATAGTGTATAAAGCATTTTTTTCCTCTCTTAAAAGTCTATATTATAAAGATTTATTCATAAAATTGGTTTTTTTATAAATGTTTTAATTGTTAAAAATTTACAGTGTGGTAAATTTCATTGCATAATTTATTGATCACTAAAATATGTAGGAAAAAAAAAATTGGTCCTTGTAATTTAATTTATTTTGCTTGATTTTATGTTGATGCTGATGGAACTAAACAAAAATTTTGCCCAGTCAAATTAGAAAAATTGATTTTGTGAATTTAACTATCAATAACCTCAAAACCATTTACCAAACCCAAGGATCCTTCCCCCTGCTCTTCATTTGTCTAATTTGATTGGTCTAATTATTCAACCACACTGTAATTATTCATTTTTGTTTTTTGTATTGCTCAATCGTATTCTTTGTATAAAAAAATACAGCCACTGCCAAAACCAAAGGCTTCAAACGTTAATTTTTAACTTCCTCAAACATTTTTTTGATAATCGGGCACTTAAAGGAAAAATGTATTTTTAAAAAAAGGCTGTTAATTTCTTCCACCTCATGTAAATAACTGAATAAATTCTGTCCACTAATTTTTACATCTTCCAAACTTTGTTAGAATTAAAAACGTCGTTAGCTGTTTTTAATAGTCATGTAAATAGGACCAAAAAAATCGATAAAATCGTATAAAAAGCACATAAAACGTTATTTAAAATTTTAGATTTTTTTTTCGTCATTAAGCTGTGTCTTTAAAAAGTGCCTATTGTCACAAATTAAGAGCTCTTCACTTTCGTTAAATTTTTTCCTTGCGTCTTTTGGTGCTGAAGAATTATTTATAGGCCAAAAATTTCTCCACGACTCATTTTTCAGCTAAAAATATTGTTTATGTGACATATTTATGCAAAACGTGATATAAATTTTATGATTTGTAGGTTTTTACTGTCGAGTGAGATCAAAATATTGGGCTCAGCCCTTTTTTAGTGAAGAAGGATGTACTTGATTTTACTCAAAAACCCTGTTACCTATTTTTATTTCTAAATGTAATCTATAACATGTATATATGTGATTTAAGAGCATTATAAAATTATAAAAATTTATTTAATTTTGTTTTCAAAACTTTTTTGAGTAGGTCTCCTCATAGGACTTTCTTTCCAACGAATAGAAACCGCAGAAGGTGTTCTGCCCTGCAATAAAATGTGGATTTTGTTGTTTTGTACCAACTTAAGCTCATTTCTAGCTAGAAAGAAATGAGGGAAACTTTCCCTCATTGGGGTTGGCAACCCTTCCTAGATAACCTTCATAAACCTCCTCACCATTGCTCACTTTGTAATTCAATTTCTTTTCAGCGAAATCGTTTATTGAAGAAATTACACCAAGGAGTTGACACAAATAAAATAATTCTTTAATGACAACTTTATTACAATAATTTAATTATAAAAACCCAATAAAATCATAAAACGGTCAAGCTGAGTTAAAACCATACACCGATTTTATATTTTACCTACCATCTACCATAAAATAATTCCTAAATACAACTAAAACAAACGAAAAATCAGTAGGTAGCAAAAGATCTAAAAATATTTTACCCTCCCCACCCCTCAAATCATAACTATATTTACACATTTTATTGTACATGAAAAACTTAAATGTTTTGAAAATAATATTTTGAGCCGGTTTTAACTTAAAATTAAAGAAGCTACTAATTTCTAAAATAAAGCATTACAATTTTTCTACATTTATTTTTTTATTTTTAACATAAAAGAAATCTCTAACTTGACCTAGAACTAGGTTATTTAAAACCACATTTATATACATTTAATAGGTTAAAACCAATTTTTTTAATATATAAATTTTGGCATTATGAACAACGAATCGATAATCTTTGCCAAGGTATTGTCTAGTTTTTCCCCGATTTTTTTTTTTTAAATTAAACACGATTTTCCTCGTTTTTTAAAAAATGGACTAACATGGACGTGGACTGTGCGAGAAGCTAGACTGAGAGGCTTCCGTTTATATTTTTCTTTGGCAAAGAAGCGTCTCAGATGAAATTGTGCGAAAAAATAAATGATCCTATTTTTAGGCTAAAATTTGAACTATTTACAATAATTACAGGGATCACAATTGGCCACTAAATTTTTTTTTCTCGATGGCTTGTGCCGCTTTAGGGAGACAAAAGGGCTTTTACGACAATTTCATCCGGAAAATAAGTCGGAAAATTTATTTTAAAGCGCTAAAAAAGAAGAAAATTTATTAAATAAGGAGTCCACGGAAAAAACGAGGAGAGTCAACGCCTTGCTTAGGCTGTTGGCCTCGTTTTGTGAAGCTGAAAATAATTGCTTTTGTCTATAAATCGGAATGTTTTAAACTTACAGAATTTCCTAGTTTAACAGCCTAAATACAATAAAAACGAAAATTTTAGCGAGCTTTGTTCACTTGAGCATTTATGCTCTTTTTTTAAAATAAACGTGAAACATGGAAGACTATTAACACATTCGATAATATATATTTGGAGAGGTTTAACATATAATGAAAATTAAATACATCTATGAGAGATATAACATTCAATAAAACTGAGACGCAGCCTTGAAAAGTGTATGAAAAAATAAATTACCAATTTTGATGTGAGCATTGAAAAGGGCCAAACTATGTTTGATAATTTGGATTGTCGAGGCCTTTGGATATCCTGAGATCGAGGTTCGACTTCTGTTGGGCTCTTTTGATCGGAGTGTGCGGAATGAGGAGGTGGTTGGGTCGGCATCCGAGTATTCGCAGTTTGCTGTCGAGGTTGAAGCGAGGGCTTTCGAGAACGGACGGGTCGCAGATGTCGCGGACGGTCGTTTTCTCGAGGGATCCGAAACCGTAGACGGGGTTCTCGAGGTTCGGCTCGTCGCGGATGCTCGAACTCTGGTAGTTCTCGTCTATCCATGAGCCGGACGGGGGGCCATTTCGATCGACGAACGCCCCAGAGTAGATGACCGTCAAGGGGCCACCGATTGGGGCGACCGGCTCCTCCATCCGTTGATGCCTCGGCAGCGACCAAGGTGCCCCGAACAACGGCTTGTCTCTTTTCCAAGGCCATTTGATCTGAGCCGGAAACAAATAAAGACGACACAACGCCACAACCAAAGGGATCAACAAAAATATACAAATCATCCCGACCCAAATATAAACGACCTTCTCAATATCAGCATGATGGTCAGTTATCACGACGCTCGTCTCCGATGCGACTTCATCCATCGCCAACGGCTGCTGAGACCTCAAACTCAGAAAACGTACAACATGATACTCCTCCCCTGATAGCTCCAAAAGTGTCGCATTCGTTTCAGCAAGCTTATGCAAAGGCGCCTCTTCTTCTCCAAAAAGACGTTCATTCAAATCAAACTCTTCATCCAAATTGCCCATACTTGATGGCACGACGCTCACATTAACCATCAACCTAGGAGGAGCCAAAACGACCTTATTTAGCTTCACTTCGTCATATTCTAGAGACAACCTGGCAGCCAAATTGAGTTTCAGATATTTAGCGAAGTCTTTTTGGCGAAGACGTACGATTGTCGAGTTTCCAGCTAAAAGAAGAAGGAACCACCTCCCACCACCTGTTTGCTCTTCAGAACTTTGAGTCTTTTCCATTTCCATTTTATCAAAGGTGTCATTGTTCGCTTGAAATACGATATTTTCGAGAAGCTTCTCTTGTTCTTCGCTATCACGATCCCATTTTTTGAAAGGAGTGTCTGCATCGTAGCTTTCATCAAGTTCGGACAAAGTTGGCATAGCGAGGGCATCGTAGACAAGCTTCGGCTTTATAATTTCGTTATTTTTAAGCTCTTCTTCTTCCTGTTCGGAATCAAAACTTTCTTGATTGTAGTCAAATTTATGAACTTTGATTTCGTTTTCAGTCATATTTTTGTCGTCTTCTTTTTCTAAATCGTTTGTAAAAAGCTTTCTGAGGTCTTCCACTAAATCGTATCTGTAGAAATGATCTGGCTTCTCTTCGTCGTAGTTGTCGTCCGTGGTTGGCTCAGTTACTTTACTGAATTTGACAGTTTTTGTTAAGTTTTCGACTTTTTGAGTCGAATTGATGATCTTTTCGAAATCTAAGTCGAGATTCGTGGTCGTCTCGTTTTCCGGGTAGGCGATGTCGTTTGTGTTGAAAACGCCGCTTTTGGTCGTCAGGTCCTCTTGGGTGGTCGGAGTCGCAGTTTGGGGAGTTTCCACTTTGGTCGATTCCGTCGCAGCGGTCCCTCTTTTCGCAACGTACTCGCCCGTCGTGGGGACATGAGTGGTCGCCGCCTTCGTCCAATGGGTCGGCTCGTCATGATTCAATTGCGAATAATCAGTCACTAAAAAAAAAAATTAATATCCCATCCTAAAAAATTAACAAGTCATACTTGGAAGAGCGGAAGGCCTGGGTAAGTTCCCCAGCACCAAAGATATAACAGCCAGGAGTATTATCATCTCCATTTCTCCTCAGTTTATTCCCATCTGAAATCATAAAAAAAAAGTTAATTTAATTTTTAAAAAACTTCTTAACAAAAAAGTGCATAAATCAACTTTATGGTGACAAAAGGTCAGTGATAAACGGGTTTTTATATAAACTGGAATCCTGCCACGACCTTTCTTCTCAATGAGATATTTTTATGAAAACTTAAAAAAGGACAAAATCAAAAAGTTCAGGAATAAAAGGGGCGGGTTATACCATAACGCAAGACGTTTGAGTCTTGTAGGTCGCATACTCGACAAAACAATTAAATTCCATTCCACGATTTTGCTTTGGAAACTCCCTAAAAGTTTATAGCTCGTTTATTTCGGGACATGGAAAGCAAACTTCCCTTCATCCTTTAAATTAATGATTCAATAGAAGGATCATGAATAATGGGGGCCTAATAATAAAAAGCTTTTCTTCTTTTAATTAATTCAAAGCTAAATTTCATAAATTTGTAAACAACGAATGAATTATTCAAGAAGTTTTAAAAGTTTTCAATATGTTAAAGAAAATCCGAATATAACAGTAACATCCTCTTTTATTAGGGCTGAGTGGGGAAGCTTTTTACCATGCCCTTCCCACAAAAACGTTTTTTATCGCGAAATCCTTTTAGTCAGCTCTCCAACACGTGTCATTTCCACCGGCCGACATTATTGGGACGAAATTAAGTTTAAAGTGAGCACAAAAGACTGAAAATAAAGGCTTTATCTTCTGACAGGATACAGAAGTTTAATTATTTACGACGACAAATGTCAGTGTATAGGTGAAGGGGTATTCAAGTGCACTGAAAAACAGAGTTTCCCTTCTTTTATTCAAGGCTGACCCCAGATAAAAAAAGAGAAGAATAAAATCGTGCTTTTCAGGACAATTTGAAACTTGTAAATTTTTCAGGGCGAGATTTATTGTTCAGAGTAAGCTCACTTTATATTTGAAAAAAAAAAAATTATCATTATTTTATAGCAAATTCTTTTTTAATTATACAATAAAACTTTTTTTTTCTATACATAGATACATAGTTGTGCCCTGAGGGTATGCCCAATATGAAGGGGAATGTTTAATATGTGGAAAATTAAAAAAAAAAAAGTTTTAATAATTTTTTATTTCTTTTTTCCTCGGCTTTGTTCGGAGATCAAAACAAACCACGTCACGGGGAGCCCTTTTTCATCAAGAGCTCGAAAAAATTAAATGAG
Source organism: Orius laevigatus (assembly GCA_018703685.1). Taxonomy (NCBI): domain Eukaryota; kingdom Metazoa; phylum Arthropoda; class Insecta; order Hemiptera; family Anthocoridae; genus Orius; species Orius laevigatus. The sequence goes on from JAGWEN010000109.1 coordinate 246,026, forward strand.
CCAAAAAGGTGCCCCTCGAGATTAAACCATAATTAAAGTTAAAATCCACATCTTTCAGAAGTTATTTCCTAAAAAGGATGGGGGAGAGAGAAAAAAAAATTAAGAGCAACAATTAAGATAAAGTCGCTGCGATGCGTTTGAGACAATTAGGGCGTCGTTAGTGGCGGCCTTAAGAGTAATGAATGGTGAAAAGTCGGAAAAAATGATGATGGGATCATTTCGGAGACAATGCAGCTATTCACTTTCTTTCTCACTCCATTAATTGTCTTTTTCGGGGTGGAAAAATTAGAAATTCATCGATTTGGGGCTTTTGTGGAATCCAATTGTCACTTTGATTAATGAGAATTAAGCCGATTCAATTAATAGGAAAATTTTTTTTTTGAAAAGATATCTTTCAGAAAATTCCGGTCACGAATTTAGGACGGTTTTAAATACGCTTTCTGAATAAATTTCGCTTATTACGAGGTCGGACGGGGGCCAATAAAATTATTTCCGGCGGAAGGGCAGGGAGGGGGTAAGGGTTAAGGTACGGGTATGGGATACGCTCATAAATTTTGATTCTTATTCCGTTCAAAGTGAAACAAACCGAGCACAAGCGGTCTATTTTCTTATGCGAAACTCCCTCCAACGTTGGGAATTTTTTTTTATTCTTTATTCCCTTTATAGGGACTCGAATGCGGAAATAAAAAAATACCAATCTCAGCCTTTATGGTTTTTACAGGAAATAAAACGTGTAATATCAATTTTTACGTTGAAAAAGGACCATATTTATGGCCTTCATTTGCAAAGTAAGGAGGTTTTTCTATTCTTTTTCTTCACATATGGAGTCACAAAAACGATAAATTTTTTCAGGATTGAACAACCTATTTCCAGAGAAATTCACTCAAGCCCCATCCCCCCCTCTATGTATTCAGGGATGATACTGATTAGTTATGGTAGTTTGCTTAGAGCTTGAAGGGCAATTTCATCATTTCTCGATAGCTATGGTTTTGATTCGCCTGAAAATCGATACAGGAATGTCTCATGCGAGGACTTTGGCTTTTTGCTGCTGGACCAAAAACAGTAGTTTTACGTAGTTTCTAGAGTTTTTAATGTTTTGGCAAGGAATTTGGAAGAGGGAAAAAGCCATTTTGTGCGATTTCGTGAGTTTTTGAATAGGTTTCACTTGACGAAAAATAGTCACATAAAACTGCCATTTTAAGTGATTTTTCCAAACCTACGGTCGCTTTTGGCCGATTTTGGATCCAGTGGTTTTTTACCCCGATTTCCATTTTTTTTAACTTAAAAACAGTCACTTTAAGTTGGGTACAAAATGCCCGAAAGAATAGATTTTTAACAAAACTAGAGAAAACAGGAATGAAAAGTTGGAAAAAAAGTTAATGTTTTTTTAAGTTTCATAGGAATGGTGTCTTCCCGTTGTTTTTGTGGGAAAAGACCGCCAAGAATACGTCTCAGATGAGGCGTTTTATGAAAAATACCAGAGAGGACCTCCCTTTCCCGGGCCCAGACCCGTTTTTCGGCCTTGTAAAATATTTATGAGTAGCCTTAGACCCGAGACTCTCTGTGTGTTTCCGGCGAGATTGTGTTCCGGTTGAAAGGAAAAGAGGAATTCCCTCGGTAAAAGCTTAGGCGGGGGCGGTCCGCTCCCTGATAGGTTTTCCGCTTTTTCCAGTTAAATTGCTAACCCACACCCCATACCTTCGAGACAATCTTCCCTCACTACTGCTTACTCTACAATTGAAAAAAAGAAGAATTTCCCTTTTTTTAAAATAAATATTGCAATTTTTAAGGAAGGTAGGAGATGAATGATTACCGGACTATCTTTCATCGTCATTCATCATAAGGTATACAATAGGGACAGGATACTTATATCATTCCTTCAATAGACTTCCATTAACTTAGCTTTCAAAACTGATAAGCTTTTTTTAAAGAAAAGAACACGAGAAAGAACGCAGGTTTTAGTCGTTAGTATTTACTATACAGCAGAGGTTCCCAAACTTTTCCACAGTGCGCCCCCCCTTTTAGAGAAATAAAAACCTTTGCGCTCCCACAAAAAAAAAAAAAAAAAAAATGAAAGTTAATTTTGAGGTATTGAAGAAAATTTGGGTTTCAAAATGTTGATTTTGAGGTTTTTGGCAAAAGAAATTGCACTTAAAACTTTTCTTCTGAGGTTTTTTGACGAAAAATTGGCTCTTGAAACCAAGATTTTGAGGAAAAATTGTCTCTTGGAAGTTGATTTTGGGGTTCTCTCGCAAAAATTTTGCCTTAAAAATGTTGATTTTGAGGTCTTCGACAAAAGAAATTGCACTTAACACGTTTATTTTGACGTTTTTTTGACGAAAAATTGGCTCTTAAATGTTAATTTTGAGGTTTTTGAAGAAAATTTGGGTTTCAAAGTGTTGATTTTGAGGTTCTTGAAGAAAAAAAAAAAAAAAAAAAAAAAATTGCACTTAAAACGTTTATTTTGAGGTTTTTTGACGAAAGATTGCTCTTGAAACCACGATTTTAAAGGTTTTTGACGAAAAATTGAAAGTTGATTTTGGGGTTCTCTAGCGAAAATTTGGCTTTAAAAATGTTGATTTTGAGGTTTTCGACAAAAAATTGGCTCTTAAAATGTTCATCGTCAGGTTTTTGAAATACGAATGCATAATTGTATTTTGTCATTTTATGAACAAAAAGATGAGAGGTATTTGACAATGAAAACTTTTGGGAGGGGAAAAAAATTACCAAATTGAGCTGTTTTTTTAAGCCTCCAAAAGGGGTCAAAATAAATAGTTATCCCACATGGCGTTTCAGCACTTATGGGTAAAATAAAATGCTATAAAAGTTAAGAGGTAAAAGTAGTGAATTTGGAAGGTATTTTTCTGGTATTGTGCCTGAAGGCGTCCTGAGGGAGGTTTGCATTTCTTTACGCTCACTTTCATGCCCCTCACGTGTCGAGATGGATATTCGTTTACTCGAGTTATCTACGATCAAAATGTCAATAAAAGCACCGTTTTGAATTTTATACGTTCACCGTTTATTCAAGTAGAGAAGAAATAAAATAGAAAAATCACTCAATAAAAATGATGTAGGTGATTGCCATATTAAGGACAAAAATATTGAATTTCAAACTTTTTAAACATCCTCCATAAAAGAAAAATGCTGGTTGGATAACTCTGAGGGGTTGGAATTTGAATTTTTGATAAATTGTTAATTAGATTCCTTTACGTTGAAAATGATCTAATTAAGGGTTTTTTTGGGCAGAAATTGTTCTTTTCAAATTATGGGGTAAAAAATCGCAATTTGAAGGAGTCTAGGGTTAGCTGGCGCATTTCCAAGGAGACCGTGACCCGGTTCCCGGACAGGGTTGTGGATAACGGCTTTTCCTACAAATTTACTACCCTCCAACCTTCCTCGTGTATACATTGTCCTTTCCGCCCTCAAATTAGAGTTTAAGGGTGGAAAAAAAAATTCAATTTTTTTTTCTCTCGTGAAAAGTTGCATACCCATTGAGCCCGTTCTGTTTCCGTCCTGCCTGATTGGTTTTTCGAATCGAATTTCACGTGTCCTAATTTTTTTCCCTGTTTGTTTTTCCTTCGATTTTTTCATTCGGTTGAAAACAAGAGACGCGTTTTAGTTGGTAGGCTGTAAGGGAGGGTTTAAAAGCGTCATTTGAAATGGTAAGAGGAGGCTCAGAGGAGGGCCTCTGAACGAGAACAAGCCTTGTGAATAACCCCTTTAATGCTGAACAGATAACCGTACAAGTCAGATCACGTACACGCTCTCCTCATGAGCATTCATCACACTTTCTGTTCCCTTTAGAGAGCGCCTCGAAATTAAAATACCCCCTATCCCATTCAATATCAATTTGCAAAGTTTAAAACACTGAAATTCCCTTTGTTTTAATGACTACAAGAAGAGAAAAGCTAATCAACTAATCTTCACGAAACCCGATAAAACGAGGCTAAATTGTAAAAGGAAGATAGAAACTCCTTAATTTTGCTTATAATTATTATGTTACATTTGGAAACTTAAGTTAGGGACTATAGGATGTCTTTGGCACTATATGAACAGAAGACAATGAGATATCGACCAGATTTTGGTGGAAAACGAGATTGAAATCTAATCAAGCTAATCATCAACGTAAAAAACGTAATTTTCGACCATTCGTCATCGTGAACGCGTCAAAACCGCTTAACGAACTTTTTTTTTTTTTTTTAGTTTATAGAACTCATCCTTGGATTCTGCTCGATTTCGCACAACCTGGTAACACTGCTGTCTGGAGAAGTCAGGGTGCTCCACTGTGACTACGTCCATCCAGTGTCGCCGACTATCGGTTCGTCCTCAAAGCTAGAGGATCGCACTGATAGTCTCGTTGATACTATAAAGGTTAGGCAACCTTCTAGTCTCCTGATTGCAACATTATATAATTTTGTACAGGCTTTTGATTCTTTTTGTATTGTACGACCACTGCAGGAGTTGAATCGAACTAATTTCGGTCAAAAATTCGATTTTAAAACCGAATTCCCAACATTCTTTAACTTCTTTATATAATCGAAACTTTGTGGTCAAATTTCTTCCAAGATGGATAGAGAAGTTATTCTTATAGCTGTATTAATGTTGCTGTTTTTCACTTTTTCCTTTCTTATACCGATCCTCTAGCTCTAGGGAAAAAAAAAAAAAAAAAAAAAAAAAAAAAAACAGTCATGAGCAGCGTCACAGAGGAAAAATCGATGTTTCATTAGTTTTGCTCAGTCGTCATGATCGTGTTGAAGCAGCTAAACGCCCTTTTTCGACTTTTGGAGCTTATCCTCGGCTTCCGTCCGATTTGCAACGAAAAATTTGCCATTTTATGTTTCATTTTCGCCATTTTTCACGGTCTTTTACTTTCCTTTTGTTTTTACTCTATTCCTTATACCTCGATTTACTCAAATTTTGAGTTCAGAATGTCTTTCAGCTTGATCCTATTCATAAGTAAAGTTCATGTCGTCGTCAGCTTTATTCTTCTTTTAACTTCTTTAGTTTTGAAAACTAAAAACGATTACGATTCTCTTCTTAACAACTACGATATTCAATCTTTTCTAAAAATATTATTAGTTTGTGTTATTTGTTTTATCGACAATAAAACTAATTTCAGTAAAAAATTCGAGTTTAAAAGTGATTTAAAATTGGAATTAAAAGAAGGTGAATACTACCATTGGTCTATTTTGTGGATTAATACGTACAGTATGATCGTTTGTCAACTTATCGCTAGAAATTTTAAAATTGTGGAAATTTTTTATTTAAAAAAGATAAATAATTATAAATCAAATGCTGAAACGTCAACTGAAATAGATTTTTCGGGTTTCGCGCAGATTATCGATTCGATTTCTGGAGTCTCCGAAATTTTAGGAAGTCAAATCGTTCCGCTTTTTAATTTTTACGCCATTTTGTTGATTTCGCTTTTTTACTCGTTTACTGAGCTTGTTATGAACACTTATGAATTGGGACTCGTTACAATAGTGATAAGCCAGAATAGGTACGCATCGACGTCTCCTTGGTACATACTTAACACATTCTGGATCATCTTTATAACCTCCGAACTTTTACTCTACTCTCAAAGTTCGTCAAAAATCGATAGAGAGGTTTGTTTCTATGATTATAAGTGCATTTGCTTATAAATAAAAAAAACTATTACTGCAACGCTCCAAGCGATAAAATTTGATACTGCTCTCAAAGAGATCAATTCGTACGTAATTAGCCAGCGTTTGTCCTGTAAATCTAACAAAATCAATTATTTCAGAACACGATATTTCAGTCGTCATGTGGATTTCAAAGCCATTAAAACTCCTTCTAATTTTCATCGAGATATTTCTTGGTTTTCCGACAATTTTCCGCCCTAATAGCGCACCACTCAAAATATTTTTCTTATTTTCCATTTTCCATTATGTTTTCTTATTCGGGTGGTACCATCACAATATTCCGCCTAAGGAAGTTGGTAGCCTCAATTTAAGAATTTGTTATGAGACCACCACAAACTTACATGTTGCCAAGTCTTTTTTGGGTGTTATCCTAGTAATAACAGCTTATTTTTCAGACCATAGGGCGCACAAAACTTTAAAAAAATACAGTGTAAATCTCAAAAAGTTTACTTTTGATTTTAAATTCGGTCTAAGCCTGACATTCGCTTCCTTCATCACCTATTTAGACTACTACGATCTTTTTCACGATCCAGTCTATTTTAATACAATTACCAAATACGACGAAAAATATGATCGATTGTTTTTTAACTATTTTAGACGTTGGATGACATTTTTTTCATTAATTATATGGCAGTTGGTCATCAGAAACTTTAAAACGATTGAAAAAGTTTGCTTAGAAAAATTGAAATGTTTGGAACATTTTGACGTCAAAGGTTTCAATGACGTCATTAACTTCGCGCCAAAAATTTCGAAAATTTTGGGCACTTCAATTGCGATCCTTTTCAATACTTACGCTATTCTTTTAATACTTACTAGTTATAAACTGATCACACTTTCATTTTTCTCGAACGTCCCTAAATCCTCCGGGTTTTTCGAGTTTAGCACGCTGGCTGTTTTAGGAAAAAATGCTTTCCTTTGTATTATTTTGGATGCGGTCTGGCTATTATTTTTGATACTTCAGTCAATATGGGTCGGCAACACTTCATCAACGATCAAGCTCAAGGTAAGTTTTATTTGAATCAGGGCAAAATACCTACTCAGTCTTAATTTTTTTTTTTTTTTTTTTTTTTTTTTTTTTCGCTTACACATGGTAAGTGACCTCTCATCTTCGAAAACTTCTCGTTTACGGACGCTACTGCAGCTCCCCTGGTGTTATAAAATTCAAGTTTGGGATCAATTTGTGTGGCATTAGTTCGCGTTTGTTCCATAGATCAATTATTTAATGTTTTATAACGCGACATCCCAGTCACCATGTGCATTTCAGAGCTTAATAGCCTTGTAATTATGATCGAGACATTCCTCGGTTTTCCGACCATCTTTCGCCAGAGTAGTATACGACACAAAATCTGTTTATTTTTTTCCATTTCTCATTTTGTATTCATTTTCGGATGGTACACACACAACTTGCCACCCATAGGAGAACGGGGTAGCTTCAATCTAAGGCTTTGTTACGAACGGTTAACTTCTTTACACTCTTTAAAATCTCTTTTTAGTTCTTTTCTAGTTGTAAACGCCTTCTTTTCGACCTATAAAACCAACAAAAAATTTAAGAAATATAACGTTAATATAGAAAAATATATTTTTGATTTTAAATATGGTTTTAATCTTACATTCACTTGTATTATTTGCTATTTCGACTATTATCAACTCTATCACGAACCAATAATTTTAAAAACCCTTATTAATTCTGACGAAAAATATAATAGGTTTTTAAAGTATTTTACTCCTTGGATGACGTTTTACTCTCTCCTTGTTTGCCAAATGGTCATTAGAAACTTCAAAACGATCGAAAACGTATGCTTAGATAAACTAAAACGTTTGGACAATGACGTCATAGGTATCAATGACGTAATTAACTTCGCATCAACCTTTTCAAAAATATTGGGAACTTCGATCGCCATCCTTTTCAATATTTACGCTTTCCAATTAATGATTCATTTTGTTAATTTAAGCAAACTTTCGTTTTTCTCAAACGGGAAATCTTCCGTTACCCTTTTCGAAATGGCTTATTTCGAGATTTTACAAAAAAATGCGATTTCGTGTGTTCTTTTTGATGTAATTTGGATTTTATTTTTGGCAATTCAGTCTATATGGGTCGGGAAAACCACATCAACGATCAACAAAAAGGTAAGCCAAAGACGTCAAAAATTAGTTTACTTATTAAACAAACGAATTATCGATACACGGTATAATTCATAGGCCCTAAAGAAATCAATTATCATTCATGTCACGAAAATACACGAAAAAATCTTTTTAGCACGACATTCCAGTCGTCATGAGGATTGCAGAGCTATTAAACCGTTTTACGAATTTCATCGAAATATTTCTCGGTTTACCGACTATTTTCCGCCCAAGTACCACTCGAATTGAAATCTATTTATTATTTTCCTTTTCACATTTTGCATTCATAATCGCTTGGTACTTATTCTATATACCAACACCACCCACAAATGATGTGATCTATTTAAGAACTTGTTACGAAAGCATCACTTTTTTATATGCTACCAAGTTTTTTATTAGTTTTATCGTCATAATAAATTCTTACGTTTTTGACCATAAAACGCGCAAAAAATTTGAAAAATTTAAAGTCGATATTAGAGAATATTATTATTTTGATCTTAAATTTGGACTAAACCTCTTATTCGTTTTTATCATTTCCTATTGCGACCACATCGATCTTTATTATAAACCATACGATTTAAAAAGTCTAATCAAAAATAACGTAAAATACGAAAAAATATTTTTTAAGTATTTTACACCTTGGATAACGTTTTTCTCATTACTTGTGTGGCAATTGGTCATCCGAAGCTATAAAACGATTGAAAAGGTGTGCTTGAAAAAATTAAGTTTACCCCATTTTGACGTCATAGGTCTCAATGACGTAATTAAATTCGCGTCCACCATATCGAAAAACCTAGGCTTTTCAATAGCCGCTATTTCATTTATTTATGCTTTCCTTTTAATCATTGGTTCCTTCAAATTGATCTCGATCTTCGATACCAGAACAACTTTGGGTTACATTTATGGTAAAAGCATGTTAGCAATCATCGTTGAAGAAACTACCATACTTTACATTATCTTCGACATAATTTGGATTTTATTTATGACCATTCAAATAATCTGGATTTGCAATACCTCATCAAATATTAATAAAAAGGTAAATCATCGTTCTGAGACTTCTATTCATTAAAATTTCATAATTCATCATTTTATTGTACTATTGATTTATTCAAGTATAATTTTCATGACACGACTGTAGCGCCCCATGCGTGTTTATATTAATTGTGAAAATAAATCAATTTCTAAAAGAGGAGCTTATCAATAAATTATTAAAGAACATGACTTTCCAGTCGTCATGTGGATTTCAAAGCTATTGAACGCTCTAACAATTTTCATAGAAATTTTTCTCGGTTTTCCGACTATTTTCCGCCCTAGTAGAGCACCACTCAAAATCTATTTATTATTTGCCATTTCTCATTTCGTTTTCATAGTCGTATGGTACATACAAAATTCACCACCTGTATACCAGCAAGTTGGCTTCACATTAAAACTGGGCTATGAGAATATCACATTCTTATATGCCGTCAAATTTTTCATGACTTTTACTATTTTAATAAACGCTTTTGTTTTGGACCGAAAAACCCGAAAAATATTTAAAAAATTTAAAGTCAATCTCAAAGAACTTAATTCTTTTGATTATAAATTTGGTCTAAACATAATATCCGTTTGGTTTATTACTTATTTGGACGACTTCGAAATTTATCACACCCCATCTACCTTAGTAAAACATCTAATAGAATCTGACGAGAAATATAAAAAAATGTTTTTTAGGTATTTTACACCTTGGATAACATTTTACTCACTATTTATATGGCAGTTGGTCATTCGTAATTTTAAAACGGCTCAAAAAATTTGTTTAGAAAAATTTAATAGTTCACCCCATGACGCCAAAGGTTTCAATGACTCGGTCGATTTCGCGACAACTATTTCGACGACTCAGGGACCGACAATAGCCACAATTTTCAGTATTTATGCTTTCCTTTTAACAATTTATTCATTTAAACTAATCACGGTGGTGTATCACAATTATTATGAAGAAATTTGCTGTAACTTCTTTGAATTGAGCAAGTGGGAAATTTTAAAAGAAAATGCAATATATTATGCCGTTTTGAACGTAATTTGGATTTTATTAATGACAATTCAGTTAATGTGGGTCACCAGTTCCTCATCAACGATTGATGAAAAGGTACGTACAATTTTGAGGCCCCATTCACAAAAGTTCATTACCTATTCATATAAAACACTATAACAATATAAAATAAATTCTTGCTCTTAAAAAATGTCATGGCGGAGTTCGATTAACTAGCCGCTTTGTATATCAACTCCACTGACCTAACCCCTAATATATCATCTGCACCGACGATCTTCTGCACCGAAGCCCATATAAGGGGTCTGCCGGAAAAAATTCGGACTTTTTAAAACAGGTTGTTTGGGGATGCTGTGCTTGTTTGGTGAGGTGCGATTCTCTTAATGACGGTTAGATCCCACCACCTTAGGCAACCAAAGTCCTCACTGTTATTAGCGTCACCGCCGTGAAATCGCGAGGAAGTTAGGTGAGTAGTCTTCCATAAGTTGAAGCTTAATACAGTCAAATCTATATCTCCTGAGAATCTTGTGCTGTGGCACACTAGTAGGCACACTTCTAATTTTATATAGTTTACAACGGCGAGGCGTTGATCACGTTGGGCTACAACAAACGGGTACCGACATCTTTTTAGATACAACTTGACTAGTTGATGACCGTTCAATCTGGATTTGCAATACCTCATCAAATACTATTAAAAAGGAAAATCATTTTGTGACCTTTGTTCATTAAAATTTCATAATTCATCCTTTTTAATTTTTATTATTGATTATTCAAGTATAATGTTCATGACACGACTACAGCGCCCTATGTTGGTGCTTAATTGCGAAAATAAATCAATTTTTTCAGGAGGCGTTTATCAGACAATCAATTATTAGAATAAAACATGACTTTCCAGTCGTCATGTGGATTTCAAAGCTATTGAACGCTCTTTCGATTTTCATCGAGATTTTTCTCGGTTTTCCGACCATTTTCCGCCCTAGTAGAGCACCACTCAAAATCTATTCATTATTTTCCATTTCTCATTTCGTTTTCATAGTCTTATGGTACATATACAACTCGCCACCTGTGCATCAGGAAGTTGGCATTACATTAAAAGTGAACTATGAGAATATCACATTCATATATGCCGTCAAATTTTTCATGACTTTTACTATTTTAATAAACGCTTTTATTTTGGACCGAAAAACACGAAAAATATTTAAAAAATTTAACGTCAATCTCAAAGAACTTAATTGTTTTGATTGTAAATTTAGTCTAAACATCATATCCGTTTGCTTGATTACTTATATGGACCACTTTGAGCTTTATTACAAAATGAATACCTATATAAAACCGCTACTAGAATCTAACGAGAAATACGATAAAATGTTTTTTAGGTATTTTACACCTTGGGTAACATTTTACTCACTATTTACATGGCAGTTGGTCATTCGTAATTTTAAAACGGCTGAAAAAATTTGTTTAAAAAAATTTAATACTCCACCCCATGACGCCAAAGGTTTTAATGACTCGATTGATTTCGCGACAACTATTTCGACGACTCAGGGACAGACAATAGCCACAATTTTCAATATTTATGCTTTCCTTTTAATAATATATTGGTTTAAACTAATCGTGACAATGTTTTACCATTTTAACGAACACCCTATGTATGTCTTCTTTGATATAAGCAAGTGGGGAATTTTAAAAGAAAATGGAATATATTATACTGTTTTGAACGTAATTTGGATTTTATTTATGACTATTCAGTTAATGTGGGTAACCAGTTCCTCATCAACGATTGATGAAAAGGTAGGTACAATCATTTTGAGGCCCATTCACAAAAGTTCATTACCCATTCATATAAAACACTTCATCTAAAAATGAACTGAAACTGAAACTGTTATAGCGCCATCTTTTGATATTGATTTTATTCTTAATTGGTCAGACAATTCTAGCTCAGTCACGATGATACTCGAAACGATTCTACATCATTTTTCATTAGCTCTCGAATTTTTAATCGGTTTTCCTTCTATTTTCTTCAAAAACAACTTTATAAATTATTTTACTTCAGTTTTAAATTTAATTTTAATACTTTATGTTAAATATGGCATTCCTGATTATGATCAATTACTAAAATTACCCTCCTATGTTGACACAAGGTTCCCCTCTAATGTATTTCTTATGATTTTATTAATATCCACGATAATTTGTCTTCTTGTAAGACTTGAGTGTCATTTTTCTTCAGGAAAAACTCGCAAAAAATTATCAAAATTAAATTTTTACAATGAAAACAAAAATTTTTACAGTGTGGAATTAACGATTAATTTTTTAATAATTATTTTATTATGTTATTTGGACCACATAAAGTCATATGGCGCCCTCAATTCTTCAGGTTTAAGCACTTACTTCATTTTCCCCTGGTATATATTCTTCTTTACAGTTTATAATTTATTTCAGTGTCAGCTTGTGCAAAGAAATTTTCAAACATGCATCAAATTTTCTTTAAAACGATTAAAAATTGAAAATTTTTCGCCCCTATTTTTTAAAGAAAATACCAATTGCGTATCTTTTATCTACAAAACTTATGGACGCAAGATCGTTTTAGTTCTTAATTTTTACGCCATTTTATTAATACTAAATGGATTTATTTTTTATCATCGATTGCCTTATAATTGCGATTTCATCAAAACCTTATATCGTTCTTTGATCAAAAACTACTTTAATATATGTTATACACTCAATCTTTACGTTTATCTATCGATAACTTTAGCATGGATTGTATTTTTGACATATCAAGTCGTAAGGTTCGGAAAATTGTCTTGGAAAGTGAAAAGGAAGGTGAGTGTAAAATGTAGTTTTATATTGGATGTCTCAATTCATGGATGCTTCATGCTTGCTGCCTATCACGCCTACTGCTTGTGTCCCACCAATTCGTTCTGCTCAGACGGTATAGTTAGAAAAAAATTTTTAATTTATTTTTTAACTACAATATCTATAAAATCAAATACCTATGACAATTTCTAGCGCCATCCTTTATTATTGATTTAATTCCTAATTGGGCAGTTCATTCTAGCTCAGTCACGATGATAATCCAAACGATTTTACATCGTTTTTCATTAGCTCTTGAATTTTTATTCGGCTTCCCTTCTATTTTCTTCAAAAACAATCTTATAAATTATTTCACGTCAGTTTTGAATTTAATTGCAATATTTTATTGTGCATCAGATATCCCTGATACGGAACAATTGCCCTATATAGACACCAGGCTCCCCCCTAATAGAATAGTTCTTAGTTTATTTCTATCCGCGATAATTTGTCTCCTTGTAAGACTTGAGTCTCATTTTTCTTCAAGAAAAACTTGCAAAAAATTATCAAAATTAAATTTTTACATTGAAAATAATAATTTTTACAGTGTAGAATTAACGATAAATTTTTTAATAATTATTTTAATATGTTATTTGGACCACATTAAGTCATATGGCGCCCTTAATTCTTTGGGTTTAAGCACTTACTACATTTTTCCCTGGTATATATTCTTTGTGACATTTTATAATTTATTCCAGTGTCAGATAATACAAAGAAATTTTCAAACATGCATCAATTTCTTTTTGGAACGAATTGGAATAAAATCTCTAATCGATTTTAACGAAAACGTCACTTATGTATCTTTCATTTACAAACTTTATGGACGCAAGATCGTTTTCATTTTTAATTTTTATGCTATTTTATTAATAATAAACGGGTTTTATTTTATAAAAGGACTTCCCAAAAACTGCTATTTTTTCGAGAGGTTATATCGTTCTTTAATTAAGAATTACTACAATCTATGTTATGATCCCAGTGTGTATGTTCATCTATCGTTAACTTTAGCATGGATTGTATTTTTGACATATCAAGTCGTAAGGTTTGGAAAATTGTCTTCGAAAACAAAAAGTACGGTGAGTGTGCATTTTTGGATGCTTTTATGTTCTTATCACGATCAACCGCACGATGCATCCCAACAATCGATTCGTCATTTCGTTCTGATCAGTCACGATGGAAGTTTGTAGGATTTTACATCGAATTTCATTAGCACTCGAGCTCATTTTAGGTTTACCTTCGATATTTTACAAAACAAATTTTGTATTGCTGACGTCGCTTTTAAATTTGACTGTTATGTTCTACTGCGCCTATAATGTTCCTGCTTTGATAGAGTTTTCTGAACTCTATTCAAGGTTCCCATTATTAAAAGCCCATCTTATTGCTTACTTTAGTTTTACTAATTGTTTCCTCATAATAACCGAATCGCTTCTTTCAATGAAGAAAACTCACAAGATATTATCGAAATTCAACTTTAACATTGAAAATGACAATTTTTTTGTATTGGATTTTATTTTTCATTGTTTTATTATTGGTTTTATGAGTTATTCCGACCATATCACTTCGCTTAGCAATTTTAATTCAAATAAAAATAAGGAATATTATTATTTCCCTTTGTTCATATTTCTCGTCATAATTTACAATTTATTTTGCTGTCAACAAACGCGCAGAAGTTTTCAGATTTGCTTGAACTTTTCTTTGAATTGCTATAAAAAAGCGTTAAATGAACGTTTTAAACTTTTCGATATAAATAAAACTATGTATTTAATTTATTTCATTTATACAATTTTTGGGCGTAGGATTGCTTTTATTCTGCATTTCTATGCTTTTTTGTTGATTTTTAATGTGAACGCGTTTTTTAACAAATTTCCCCTTGATTGTCATTATATAACGAACCGCTATACGTCTACAGTTTTTAGATTATGCGATGAAAATATTTTAAAGATATATTTTTCATTGAGTACGGGATGGATTTTGTTTTTCATATACCATATTGCATGGTATGGATGGGTTTCCTCAAAAGTGAAAAGTACGGTGAGTGCGAATTTTTTTTAAAATTTCTTGGATGCTCCTATCACGATTAGCAGCACGATCGCAATTGCATCCCACTAATCGATTTTTTGTCATTTTGCTCTGCTCAGTCACGATGGAAGTTCGTAGGATTTTACATCAATTTTCATTAGCACTTGAGCTCTTTTTTGGTTTCCCTTCGATATTTTACAAAACATGTTTTGTATTGCTGACATCGTTTTTGAATCTGACTTTTATGTTCTATTGCGCCTATCACATCCCTTCTATGAGGGATTTGCCATTCGTCCAAACTAGACTCCCATTTTCAAAATTGCATCTTATTTCTTATGCCAGTTTTATCAATTCCTTTCTCACTATAATTGAATCACTTCTCTCAATTAAGAGTACTCACAAAATATTATCAAAATTTAACTTTTACAGAGAAAACGACACATTTTATGTACTAGATTTGTTGATTAACTCTCTCATTTTGGTTTTAATGAATTATGTCGACCATATCACTTCGCTTGGAAATTTAAATTCGATAAGTCCTAAGGAATATTTTTATATTCCTTTATTTGTGTATTTAGTCACATTGTATAATTTATTTTGCTGTCAACAAATCCAAAGAAGTTTTCAAACTTGCTTGAACTTTTCTTTAAAACGTTATCAATCCATGATATGTGAAAATATTAAGATTTGCGGTTTGAATGAAAGTAGATTTTTTATTGCTTTCTTGTATAAAGTTTATGGACGTAGGATAGCTTATATTTTTAATTTTTATGCCTTTTTCTTGATTTTTAATGGGTTTTCGGTTTTTAACAAATTTCCCATCGATTGCGATTATATTACTGATCTGAGTGAACGTACGTCTTTGGTTTTTCGATTATGTTACAATTGTAGGGAAATGATTTATTTAGCATTGAGTACGGGATGGATTTTGTTTTTTGTATGCCAGATTGCAATGTATGGAAAGGTTTCCTCAAAAGTGAAACGAACGGTGAGTCTGTTTTTATTGGATATCTTGAATGATTTTATGTTCTTATCACGAGCATTCGCCATTGCATCACACCAATCGATTATTCGATCATTTTCTGATCAGTCACGATGGAAGTTCGTAGGATTTTACATCAACTTTCATTAGCACTCGAGCTCATTTTCGGTTTCCCTTCGATTTTTCACAAAACAAATTTCGTATGGATGACATCGCTTTTAAATTTGACTTTTATGTTCTATTGCGCCTATAATGTTCCTGCTATGATAGATTTTCCTAATCTCTATTCAAGGATCCCATTAAAAAAAGTCCATCTTATTGCTTACATTAGTTTTACTAATTGTTTCCTCTCAATAATCGAATCACTTCTTTCAATGAAGAAAACTCACAAGATGTTATCGAAATTCAACTTCAACATTGAAAATGACAATTTTTTTGCAATGGAATTAATGTTTCATTGTATTATTATTGGTTTTATGACTTATTTTGACCATATCACTTCGCTTGGCTATTTCATTTCAGAATATGAATCTAAAAAGCAATATTATTTCTCTTTATTCTTCCTTCTTGTTACACTTTACAATTTATTTTGCTGTCAACAAATACGAAGAAGTTTTCAAACTTGCTTGAACTTTTCTTTAAATTCTTATAAAAGTGCTTTAAATGAAAGTTTTAAACTTTTAGATATAAATAGAAGTATGTATTTCATATATTTTCTTTATAAAACTTTTGGGCGTAATATTGCTTTTATACTTAATTTTTACGCTGTTTTGTTGATTTTCAATGTGGAAGCGTTTTTTAACAAATTTCCCCTTGATTGTGATTATATAACGAACCGCTATACGTCTACAGTATTTAGATTATGTTATTCTATTATAATACTGATATATTTTGCATTGAGCTTGGGATGGATTGTTTTTTTGATATATCAAATCCTATGCTTTGGTAGAATGTCTTCAAAAGTGAAACGGACGGTGAGTATTCTGCCACCGATATGTCACTTTTTGTTTCAGTTTGAATTTTAATTCATAATTACGAGGAATTCTTTTTTTCATTTTTGATTGCGCACAGGTTTTTAACGATTATTAGCACTAATAGTGTATTTTTTTTAACGTCATATTATTTTGGGAAAGGCATTTTGGTGAGTAAATCGAGCAAAAAAACCAATCGATTTGCCTAATCTTATGGAATAATTTTCGTACTATTGAGACACGACAGATCCTTTAGGACGTATAGCGTCGATTCACGATTTTCCCCCTGAAATACTTTTTCGGGTTTCCGTCAATTTTCTTTCCAAACACTTAAGTTTATTTATTTACGTCACTCAATCCGGGGCCGCACTCGCATATTGCTTTTTGTACTCGGAGGCATCAACCTCTCCTCCTCTCTCTCTCTCTCTTTTTTTTTTTTTTTTTTTTTTTTTTTTTTTTTTTTTTCACTTTTATAAAACTAAGAACTAATCAAAATTCAAATGAGACACCCATTCATTAAAAAATGTTCATCAAACTTCTATAAATTATAATCGACGAAATCGTTCGATTTCGTGCAATCCCCAAGGATTTATTCGTCCAAAACGTAATTTCGTTTGTATAAAATATTCAACGGCTCGTGGAATCATTTTTTTTGTCAAATCAGTTTTTGCTATCGCGCTTGTTAACACGAAAATTCACACATTTATTTTCTAATCTCTGATGAAAAACGAACACGCGAGTCAAAATTACAAGGCATGTTATTACTCATAAGCGGAACTATAATCGAAAACAATTTATACCTTGGATTTTTAAAATCTGATTAGAATCCAAATCAGCATTGAAAAACAAAATCATAAAAAAAATCGATAGAACCATGACATTAGGCTCATCTCTTCTATATTATTGCGGGAAAAAAGCCCTGAAAATTTCAAGTCAATCGGTCAGCAGGGTGCTGAGAAAACTAAGAATGAGTTGACTTTCCACATTTTTCCTTACTCCTCATCTTTGGTTGTTTAAAATCCAAGTAAACTTGTTCTATATAATATCTTCGTGGCTTAAAAGGCGAGACCTAGCCTTAAATGGAAGTCTCCTCGTTAATAGATGAACGCCTGAGTGGAGCTTTTCTAATATTGAATTATTAACTCGTTTCAAAAGCTCTTCCGTTTTATTCGACTAGAAAATGCCAAGATATAGGAAAATTCAAATTGGCGAGCATAAAATTTTATTTCCCTTCTACTATCCGAGCTCAGTAAAACTCAAAAACTCATTTATTCAGCAAAAATAATTGGATGGGAGTAACTTTATCTGTTTCTAAATGCGATAATCTCGTAGAACAAGCCTTAGTAATCATATAGAACAGGCTAAAATGCAATTATCTCTTTAAAAAAGGATCCAAACATGCCATTAGTAGAAAATAAAGATTTTCGGTAATCTGATCAATTTGGCAATGTTACCTGCAGCACGTAACGTTTGTTCCACACGTTTCAATCACTAATTAGGACACTCGGATGAAAAATCATTATTTCGGCAGTTTTAAAGGGGACATGAAAGTGAAAAGTTTTAAGTGTAAAACGAGTACATTTGTGCTCAATTTGTTAGGGAACTGTCCACTATTTTCTCCATTTAGAGTCATCATACGTTTCTACACTTTCTTCGTTTTCGTCATCTTAACTTGTTTTTTCTTCAAGTTTCCAAATTTTTCACAATATCTCTCGTATGAAACAAGAATCAATTATGCAACGATGCAGATGACATGCCGTTATTGTCTCTGTTTAGGGTTATTTTTAATGCTTTTAAATATGATTAAACATCGAAAAAGTTTAAAACTATTAAAGCAAACGAATTCCATCGATGAAATTCTACAACCTGAACATCAAGGATTTAATATACAAATTTTAATTTTAAACATGTTTATTCTTCTTTTGGTACTTCCAGATTATAAATTCAATTTTGAACCTGACATAATGGACAATGTTTACTATAGAGTATTTGAAACTTTCATCACGTTGTTCTCGAACTATTATGGTTACGCGACCACATTTTTGAATTCGTTCAATTTTAAAAATTGCGTCCGTGCTATTTCAGATAGGATCGACTTGATTAAATTGGACGGAAATATGCTTTTATACAGACGAATTTTGCTTTTGTTGAGGCCTATGTCGAAACTTTTTGGAATTCAAATCACAACTATTTTGCAGTTTCATTTTGTTTTCATTATCGTCAATTTGATGACGTTTATGAAATTTTTTTTCTTCAGCCAACGGAGTTGTTATTACGTGAACGTTTCTTGCAAACGGGCAGCCAATTTACGTCTAGGGTTGTCAATCTATTACACAATATTGCTAATTTTCTACCATGTTTGGAGTATCGTTTCTATATCGTCGACTGGAAAAAAATTTAAATCAAAGGTACTAGGGTCAAAAGGGTTCACTAGAAGACAAGAATTCATCAAACAAAATTTCTCTATCAGTGGATACGGTTGAAAAACTAAAGTTTTTAAATTCTTCTCTATCATTTTCAGGTGGACGAAATCAATAGGGTCATAAAAGGACGACTTTTGGATGGAGAAATAGAGCTAACAGTAATTAAAAATCAATTTGTGGCTAAAAGTACATTATTTTTTAGAACAAACTGGAGCTGCACTATATGATGAATAAAAAGGTTTCTTTATCAGCAAATGGATACTTCGATATTGACAATTCTTATTTGTTTGACGTAAGTATATTATAATTAATAATTATTTTTTAATTATTTCTTTCAGTTTTTTACAATGGTGGTTTCCTACGTGATTTTATTGATCCAGTCTGAATATGGATAAATAATTAATAAAAATGTACTTTTTGTTTGCTTATTCATTTCCCTGACGTCTGCGATATCACTTTCGTTTACAACTTGGGGCAACTAATCAAGAGAGGAGTTTACATTATGTTTTGAGGTTAATGTAAAGCCCTCCCATAGTTCGGAGACTATGTTGATGGGTGTTGTTAGTTGCACGTTTATCAGAAGTGGCCAGGAAGCCCTTGTCGAGGTATTAGAGACGGAGAGTTATGTGTCACTTGGATGACAAGCTTCAATTATTAGTTTCACAAGTTGAAGCGATATTATTAATACCTTGGGATGAGTAGACTGTCCGATAATTGGATTTCTTCAACATATTCCGAAGATGAATCGTTTTCACGAGACACTCATCGCTCAGTGAGCACTAAAAATACTCCACCATCATCTTTTTAAGCTTTATTTGACATTATTTACTTAACGTCATGTTAATTTAATGTTGTCAGCCAAGTATTTTGAAAACCAGAGGTGGAAACCCATTTGAACATAATAAAATAAAAATTGTGACATCCACAGCCGGATTACGCTAAATTAATTCTTCCACGGGACGACTCTTTCCTCGTAATTAATTCCAGTCACGGAATTTCCGAAAAAGTTAATTCACGTTTTAAAAAGGGGACTAAAAATTATCCAAGTTTTTTTTCAATCGATGTGAGTTTTGGTATAGAAATAAAAGAGAAAGGGTGGTGGTCACCCGGAATCGAATTGATTACCAGGAGGGCCCATCGCAATGTTTATTTTCCCGGAGGCATCGACTTGATTTATATACAACCTGATTTATATACCCCGGGCAGATGTTGAGATATCGGTCTTATTCCATCAAAGTGAAACATTCACCCCCTCTACCTACATAACAATGTTCTCCTACACATTCAACTCCCAACATTAATAACAAAAGTACTCCAATGATTTTTCAAATTATTTACATCATAAAGCAATTTTCTTAAATTTTCTTTTATTTAATCAACTAAAAGCCTCATAATGTTTAAAATTTCAAACAATGTCCTATATTGAAACAGAACAACAAAGAGAATGCAATCTTTACAGAATATTTTAAGACTTTTTTTGCATATTAGATGGCTTAAAATGGACTTTTTTTCCTCAAAGAAAAATTAAAACCGAGCTGATAATAAGCAAAAACTCGTCTGAGCACTCGAGTTCGCTCAGTTTCATTAAGTCCTGTTTAAATTTGCTTTTTCAGTGTTCCATTTTTTATCCAAATTAATTACTTGGAGTAAAAGGAAGATTATTAAAAAATTCTGCTTTTTAAAAAAATAAATTTTTAATTTTCTGAATAACAAAAAAATGATATTTGTTTGATTTTTATTTTACCCTATAAAATTGGTAAGTGGAGATTGAAATTTACCTTAGAAAGATAAAACGTTTCCGCCCAGATTTACCTGAAAAATACAGAAATCGTATTATTAACAATGAAAGAAGATATGGTAATTTTAACACATTTCCGACTGTTCAAATAGGTGAGATAAGCGTGGTGAACATGTAGAGAAAAACGCTTACTTCGTAAAGATAAAGATGTCGATTCCCCCTCTATTTTCACCCTGAAATATATTTTCCCCTTTTTCACCGTCCTACACAGTTTCAAATTATTTTCTATTTGAATAAAATGTTCTAAATGAAAATTTAATTTAAAAACAATTAAAGACAAATGAAAATTGCTGCAAAAAGCGTTTGTAAAAGCCCATCAGGTTGATGAAATAAATGGTGTCTATTTGCATGACATACTTTGGAAAATTCAACTTTCCGTGTACAAAACCCTTTCGATTGAAAATTTTTTTCCACCGAATATTCGTAGCAAAAGAGAAAAGCGATAGGTTTGCCAAGCACAAAGGAAATTGTACGCCAATCACGTTGCACTTAAAGGATCTTTAAGGATCTTTGAACACAATCGGCTCAAAGAAACCTTCTAAATACAATTTTCAAGTTCAAATCAATGATCTACAATCTACATCAAGGACATATTCATACCTAATAACTAATAAATTCCTTTTGGATATCAATACATTTGTAACTAAACAGCGAGTAATACTTGAGACTGCTACAATAGTTTTTTTTAAAATGATAAATAAGCAAAGAGAAAACAAATTCACAATTGTATCCATCGGTGCATGCAGGTCTCTATTTTACTGCCTACTAATCAGTAGGTAATGAACGCTCATAATGGGGCACGAGTCAGATGAGATAGTAGGAGCTTTGTTGGGTACAAAAGCTGATTACCCACAATGTGGGCTATTCATTGTAAAAATTAATTACGAGTATTCGCATTTTAATTGTGGTCTATCCACGAGTAAATTAGTGTTTAAAAGGCCACGTGTTGGCAAATTCATCTCTTTTTTCATTCGTATAGCATTAATTCGTAAAAAAAAAGAAAAAAAAAAAAAAAAAAAAGAAAGCCTTATATGAGCTGAGGGTCTCCACACACTCATGAATATGACGATAAGAAAGTTATGACTTACTTAATATTTCCTGAAATGGATAATCGTAAAATATTATCAAATAAACAGTATATTTCTCCAAATCGATATATTCCTTTCTAATATATAGGAGTCAATTTGTCTCCGAAATAAAAAATTGCTGAATACAACGAGAAAGAAGGTCCAAACGGAGATTGCTTCCGAGGATTATCTTCCTCCGGAGGAAACGATTAAGGAATAAAAGATTATACCCGTTGGCAGTTTTGTCACAAATTAAAGATTTATAATATAAACTCTGATTAAAGGTTTAAATGCCAATTAGTGAAAGAGAAGGGGTTTCGGATAGGTCGCACAGTATAATTCGTCTCAATCGAGCAAAATCCTGGAGGGGCAGATGGGATAAGCCCCTGGTATATAAATGCGATGGTGGAGGAGGGGCCGTGGTTTATGGAGTGGCCGGAATTAACGCTTGTTAATCTTGATTTATTTCTGACCTCCCACGCGTTATATTCTTTAACTCGGAAATTCTCCCTTTTCACCTTCCTTCACAACAGTAATCCCCTTTTTTCGGGTGTAATTTTCAAGATTTTAGCTCATGTTTAACTCCAGAATAATCGATAAAGATAAAAAGTATGTGAATTTTATGGTTTATTTTAGTATTTACCCTAATGGAATTGTTCTTTACGATAGAGAGCCTTAATTATGTAAAAGTTTAAAGGCTATAAAGTTTTATCGTTGAAATTTAATCTAAAGTAGAGGCCGTTAAAAACTCACGTGGATGGAAAAAAGTTAAGTTGGGAACTTGTGCGAAGCCGTTAATCAGGGAGTTCGCGTAAATATCAATTCTAGACTTAATTAAACTGTAATTAGGGCCTTTTAGTAAATAATACTATGGTATTACTCGTCTAAATGAATGGCCCAGAGAGGGGGGAAGTTAGGTCAATTTGTAAGTTTGAAACCCGGCGGCTAATTGCAGAAAAGGGGAGGATGGTGAAAAAAAAGAAGTACGAGAAACTTCACTTCATGTCATTAGTGATTCTGAAAATTTTGTCGCCTGACAGTCTTCAATCAACGAGTAAAAAAATGATTGAAAGCGAAAAAAGTGGAAAAAGTGGAGGGAGGCTTCAAATCAAACCGAATTGTCAAACTTGTCAAAGTTTCCGTAATCGATACAATTGAGAAGAAAGGAGAGGAAAAATATAAAATGAACCCAACCTCTAAAAAAAGGAGCTCTCGTTGAATATGTAACGTTTTGACCTTATTTTAAAAACTTCACTCTTCCACATTATTGACTTGTTTACTTACCTCTTTTTTTCTACGTTAAAGTTTTTAATATTTTTAGGTACTAACTTATTTTTTGCTTTAATATTGACTTTTACAAAACACAAGTACTAGGTTCAAAAAATTAAAAAAAAAAAAAATGATAAGCTATAAATCTTAAAAAGAAATAGGTTATTCACTTATGAGAGTAGTTTTTGTGGCCTTTGCTTTCCCCTTTTTTTGGGATTCGGGGGTCCGAAAAAAAAGTGACAAAAGGATTTCCGAGACGGACAGGGGCGATCCATTAGCCACAGGACTCTCCTCAACGCCCACCATCAGAGAGAAAGCTTCCAACATTAGCATCCTCCGTAATTTCCTGTCACTTACCAAACTCAACCCCCACTTTGAGAACAAACGATCCCTTCCCTGGGAAAGAGGAATAAAAATAAAAACAAACCCTTTCACGCTTAAAACCGTACATAAAATACATTTTAGAGACCGAACAGTCGAGGTCTTCCCTCCCAAGACAACGTCCCTTCTAATTGCCACGATAATGGATTGGCTTAATTGCTTCATTCACTCGACACAGCATGAGAATTAGTATAGCGGTCCATTATAGCCTATATTGTTTCCCTTGAGCTAATGGCCCCCCAAATCCAACCTCAATAATATCATCAAAATCTTAAAATCAAGACTATCGCCAGTACATAGAGAGCAAGTAACAGGGTGGTTGTGGTGGTAGGGTTG